>OY992890.1:34588467-34688467 GCA_963921405.1 Cepaea hortensis
CCGCAAGCGGAATGCATGAAACACCTGTCTATCTCTCCCTCTCCTCTCTCTCTCTCTCTCTCTCTCTCTCTCTCTCTCTCTCACACACACACACACACACACACACACACACACACACACACACACAATCTCGTGTTTTCTGGAGACTGCAGTACATTTAAATGCCCCACGCTTGGACAATAAACTTTAAACTATCATTTCCATTAAAATGTGGCTTCTTTGTAATTTCTGGGTCACTTAGCTACTGAGGCGAAGGTTTTTGGTGTTGTTGCCTGATGACAAATTACAGGGTGGCGCTCAAGTCCATGATACCTTTTGTTTGGGGAACAAGAATCAGGGATTACTACTAGTAATTAGAGTCCATGGCCTGTCTCCAGGGAGATAATTGGTCCAAAGTTGTGACAGTGTCTGGGTTTCATATACAATGGGTAGGAATTAAAACCTGGCCACTAAAAGCCACCTTAGTTTACTGGGTACTTAAAGGGCTCATTCAATTTGTTATACATGGTGGTGCATGTTTTTCTTTTGAAACATATCATTACCATATAACATCATTTTAATACTTGAGATACCGACTTGGTTTAAAGGCTGCTACACGCACGCGCGCGCGCGCGCGCGCGCACACACACACACACACACTCATAGACACCCATCCACAATATATTTCATGTTGCACATTCAAATATAATAATGGGAAAATTAATAATAATAGTAGCAGTAATAATAATAATAGTATTTTTAATAATAATAATATACTTGTAAGATTATTAATACCATAAATAAACACATTTATAGTTGTAGTATCCTTTGTTTAAAACAAGTTATTTGCTTCTTCTGTAATATGTGCTGTCTTCAGCCAAATCTTTTACGAGATTTGCGCTTGTGGGCTAAGATTAGAATGTTTGCGACTTTTTGTTGATAAAGTTGTTGGACAATTTCTTTGTTGATTGTTCTGTAATTGTATAGTGCTTTGTTTCTTAATGTCCATATAAGATTTCTGTACTCTGCCAATAGCACAAGTAGCTTTGTGTGGATGTCTTGTGTGGAGTAAGGAATAGAATCTATCATTATTGCTTTGTAAACATATGTTCTTTGTTTGGTATGAGTGTTTAGGATGTTTTGTAGGAGATTTCTTGTTGGCATGATTGTGTTGCATGCGTAATAGATGTGCTCTTCTGATTCTTGGACGTTCCGTCTACAAAGCTGACACTCTAGTATTTGTTTAGTTATTTTTGCTGTTCTCTCTGTTGTTGGGGTCATGCTGTAAACAAGCCTATATGTAATTTCCTTTGCTTTTGGGGTAATCTGCTTGTTGTGAATATTAGAGAAAATTTCGGTACAATCTTTTATGAAATATCTATGTCCTCTTTTAATTCTGAGATGTACCGGAGTTGCTTGTAATTTAACTAAATGCCGGTAGATTGTATGTGTTTTCTTGTGTAGTAATTTTTCGTGTCCTTTAATGGCTGAAATACATGTTTTGTAGAACGTTGGGAGAGTGCCAAAGTAATGTGAGGATGTATTCCTAATAGGTTTTAAGTAAGATAGCCTAATTCCAATGTAAAAGTGTGCTAAAGGGTGTTTTTCTGGGTGTTGTAGGATTCCACCTACGTGTTTGATCCTAAGTGCTTGTATTTTGGTTGTTATGTCTTGGAGGGCGATACCTCCATCTTTTTTGTCTTGCATGAGTGTAGTATGTTTGATACTGTAGATGGTGCTGCCAAACACAAAGCGTCTAATCTCTTTGTTTATATTTGTGACAGTCTGACGTGGAGGATCTAGGACTGTGCACAGATATAGTATTTTTGGGATTATATATGTATTAACAACGGTACTTCTACCAAATATGGTAGTTGTTTTGTATTTGTACCTCTGTAATATATCTGTTATTTTCTTCTCTAGATTTTGCCAAGTGTCTTTGTGTGTCTGATTTGGTTGACATGGGAAGACTATTCCGTACACTTTTATTAGATTGTTTGATGTTAAGTCAAATGGAAAATCCGCCTTATTTTTCCATTTGCCCAAGCCCATTATAGTAGATTTTTGGACGTTTAATTTTGCCCCACTCTCTTTGCCGAAAAACGAGAACGTTTCCAAAATGATCCGTACAGATTTTTCAGTTGTCGGAAAGAAAATGGTATCGTCCGCATAAGCACGCAGCTTTTGTTCACCCTTCCCTGGTATGAACGTACCCCTGACATTGTCGTCCTGTCGTATCTTTTCTAGAAGTGGCTCTACAGCGACAACGTACAGTAATGGGGACAAGGGACATCCTTGTCTCACTGACCTAGTCAACCTGAAAGAATTGGTTAGGGTATGGTTTAATAGAATCCGACTTTCCGGTTTCATATATAACATTTTGACCCATGTCCGAAAATAATTTCCTACGTTGCAGTGTGAAAGAGTTTTGTGGAGGTATGAGTGAGATATTCTGTCGAATGCTTTTTATTGATCTAAAGAGAGAATTGAGGACTGACAGTTTTTCAGATGTGTGTAGTTGATGATGTCCCTTATGAAGTGTGTGTGTTGCTGGATATTGCGGTGTTGCACACTACATTGCTGGTCTTCATGAATGAGAGATGACATTACTGGTTTCAATTTATTCGTCAAAGCCTTTGTTAAAATCTTGTAGTCTACATTTAAAAGCGAGATCGGTCTGTAACTCTTTAAAAGTGTCTTGTCGGTGTTCTCCTTCGGAATAAGAGTGATGTAAGACGTGTTGAAACTGGATGGGAGTTCTTGTTTTTGGAAAGATTCAGAGAATACTGTTAGTAAAAGCGGACCTAGAATAGGAAAGAAAAACTGATAGAATTCAGCGATAATACCGTCAGAGCCTTTTAAAAATTAAAAGTAAATGTAGAAAGCTAAAAGTTGATTATAAAATGTAAGTAAGTAAATATTAGACACATTTTCTTTAAGAATTCTAATAGCAATGTTGTTGAGGTTAAAACTACTGATTGCTATATAAACGATTTCATTTCCTAAGGAAAAGGGAAGAGATTTCTGGTTAATTTTTGATATTATAGCTAGGTATAGAATATACTTTTTTTAAATTCTAGTAGTCTCCCTTGTCACAATATTAGATGTTTATGTCCCCTCTAATTGCTTATCTAGGTGTTTTTTCTTTTAGATATCTAGTAATTCTGCAGAATGCTTGAACATAAGTGTTAATACGTGTAGTGATCAATCAAGGTATTAGTATCATGTTATTATGATATTTTAAATATTCTATAAGCAAACGTAATTGTACCAACATTTGGCAGAGAGAGAGAGAGAGAGAGAGAGAGAGAGAGAGAGAGAGAGAGAGAGAGAGCGAGAGATAGAGAGAAAGGGAGGGAGGGAGCGAGAGAGAGAGAGAGAGAGAGAGAGAGAGAGAGAGAGAGAGAGAGAGAGAGAGACAGACAGACAGACAGACAGAGAGGGGGGGGGGGGAGAACTATTTGTTCAAAATGAATGAAATTTACAAACGTAAATGACATTTCCTCTAAACATAATATTTATCTACATAAACCTCATAAACTTGCACGGCCTTTCGCCAGTGCGAAAATAAGTGGATGCAGGCCTTGAATGTGCCAGACCAGGTTTTGTTTGCTCACTTCGCCTATTAATCGTCATCTCTCTCATACCTATCACCTAGGCCAGTGGTTCTCAAGCGGTGTGGGATCCCTCCCCCAGGGGTGAATTTTAGGGTTTCCAGGGGGAGGGGGAGGATTAAGATTATTTCTAGATTGCGTTAATACAAGAACCGATTACTCGATATTGTTTTCCCCTTCATACTTTACGGTTCTGTACGTATCACCCTTATAAAATTCATTTTATAACGTAAGTAGATAAGCAAATCACGTTTTATGTAGATGTCTAGACTTGATTTAGTATGTGCTATTAAATTTAGCTTCAATTATTACGTATACTGTGTAGGGGCACTGGGAATTTGTAAGGAGGAATACGAAAGGGGGGGGGGGATGACGTTCTAAAAATATGGTGAGGGGGAGAATGACGTCCTAAAAATATGGTGAAGGGGTGCACAGGCCAAAAAAAAGTTGAGAACCACTGACCTAGGCCATAGCCATCAGTCACACCACTCACATTCTCGTTGTTACTTTGGCGTTGAAATCCCCGTGGATGACAGTCATTTCAAATTTTTACCCTGGTCCTCGACCATGTCAAATTCGTTATATCATTCCAGAAACCCTGGGCATGAAAACTTGAGGCGAGAAATTCATTGGCATTGAGAATCTTTCGCATTTACTGAACCCTTGCCTTCTACAAATCCACATTGTTCTTCTCCTATTTATATATCCACTATAGTTGATACCCCTATATTATTTTACTTTCCACCAGAATGGTTTATGCTATATTCCTCGAAAGTTATAATGCCCTCAGGTCTCACATATACCTAAAATATTAATATTCAGTCTTCTCATTTCATTCTTAATGTTATCAAAGTTTGGTATGAGCGTGGTTAATTTTCTTTAAATTTTGTGTGGCCCCAGGAGGCCAGTAAAAAATTGTTGTTTCCCCACAGAGAAGAAACGTTTAAAACTACCAATAGACCAATGTCATTCAATCCGATCAGATCCGATTTATAAAAACAAAAAAGAGAAACCTTCCACCTCGTTCGACCTGCCTCAGTGGCGTTGGTTATAGTTGTGGTGGATCATAGTGCGGTATAGATTGTTCTGGTATTACAGCGGATGTTTAAGAACACACGTTCTTATCCATTCGGCCATGCGGACCTGCACTTAGTGATTTTAAAGCCAGCAGAGGATGGTTTAACAAATTCTAAAGGCGCACTGGCGTGCATAGTGTTACTAGGCACGGCGAAGGTGTGTGTCCGGACAATTCTGGGGGGGGGGGGGGCAAAAATTGTATTAAATACAATATTTATTCTCTATAAAATGTGTTTTTGGTATGTATTTTGAAATTTCTAGAACGAATGAATTGAGTTCATGTGACGAAGTCTCCAGCTTCCCCATCATCTTTTGATTAAATTGGAGAAGAATCCCTTAAAAACCCTTATGAAATTATATATAGAATCTATATTCGTTTTTATTCCTATATATCTATGTATAGATAGTACATATCTATAGTTTAAATCAACTCCTATTTAATGTTATGAATGTAATATGAAGAAATACGTTACATTAGTTAAGGGGAGAGGCTTAATTTACAAAATTGTGTACCCAGCCAAATCTATAAATTTGGCTACGACTATTTCACAATTTGGCCGGAGAAATTACGACAACGAACTCCCTGGCACGACCATTTCCGGTCAGGGGAGAGATAGCGACATTCGGGCTTTTGCAGTCCAGACGTCGGTGTAGTAACATATGCTAGTCACTAGGCTCCTAGAGTGTGTTTTTTATTTGTTGCCTCGATATAAAATTCAATATCTCAGTAACCAACTGAGGGAAAATTATGAGATTTAGCATATAACCTTATCATTATGTCCACCCAACAAAAAAAAATTTGTTCTGGAGATTGTACAGCAGATTTCAATGTTTGTTTATATGCGGTATATAATTTATGGCTCCCGCATTCATTCCATCATTTTAAGAGTATTACAGCTTAAGCAAGACACACCCCCGCTCTTTTTGAATTTTGTCTGGCGGTTTCCCTTTTGGCAGACTGAGGGAATTTATATGGGATAGTTCAGAGGTGTCGTCAAACTGTGGATTCTTTCATGAAACGTGATTATATAAATAAACTAGCCGGCTCGGCCCGGCTCCTGGCGGGGATCTATCTATCTATCTATCTATCTATCTATCTATCTATCTATCTATCTATCTATCTATCTATCTATCTATCTATCTATCTATCTATCTATCTATCTATCTATCTATCTATCTATCTGTCTGTCTGTCTGTCTGTCTGTCTGTCTGTCTGTCTGTCTGTCTGTCTGTCTGTCTGTCTGTCTGTCTGTCTGTCTGTCTGTCTGTCTGTCTGTCTGTCTGTCTGTCTGTCTGTCTGTCTGTCTGTCTGTCTGTCTGTCTGTCTATCTAATCTATCTATCTATCTATCTATCTATCTATCTATCTATCTATCTATCTATCTATCTATCTATCTATCTATCTATCTATCTATCTATCTATCTATCTATCTATCTATCTAATCTGTCTGTCTGCCTGCCTGCCGGCCGGCCGACTCAACCACCATCCCACCCACCCGCCCACCCACCCACCCACCGACCCAGCCAGCCAGCCAGCCAGCCATCCACCCACCCACACACCCACCCGCCTACCTTTCTGCCTACCTACCTACCTACCTTTCTGTCTGTCTGTCTGTCTGTCTGTCTGACTGTCTGTCTGTCTGTCTGTCTGTCTGTTTGTCTGTCTGTCTGTCTGTCTGTCTGTCTGTCTGTCTGTCTGTCTGTCTGTCTGTCCGCGCTATTAAATATTGATAAAAGTTACTGGAAAAAAACGTCAGGACCATGTGTTAAAAGAGGAAGAGGACTATTGGAGAAAGGATGGATTGAATTTTATGCAACCGAGAGCAATCATCAACCTACTGGAATCGTCCGACACAGATTAAGGTCTGAGCAGATCGCAGACCTTAATCTACGTACACACTTACTGGGATATTTTGCTCCAACTATTCAGACGAATTGCAGGCCCTAAACATTACAGCATCAGCATCAGCTGAAGAAACAAGAAGGAAATGAAAAATAAGGTAAGAAATATATTCCTTCTACTTTCCTGTTAATTTACAAATTATTTACCCCGTGCCTCTGTAAATTCTCTGTCTTTACTAATATTACACATTGCACCCCTCTCGGGATTCTCCGTTGTGAAGTGGTCAAGCCGTCTGACTCGGGCACCGAAGGTTGTATGTTCGATTCCGGGCCGTGTCCTTCATTTCACGAGTGCATTTTTTCGGAGACTCCCGAGGGTCGTCGCTGGAGCTACGGAGTTCGTGCTTTGTGCGACGCTTTCCGCGCTGCGGAAAGAAACTGAGCCATATGGGATAAAAACCCGGTGCAATGCAGCCGACCCTTAAGCTACTTCTTTCATTGCACCCACTCCCATACGAATCCGGATACGCCTTTGTGTGTCATCTGAATTGGCAGGTCTCCCATTACTGTAAACATAACTTCGTTAGCGAGAAATCACTAGTTGTTCACAAAACATCAAAGGAATGTCGTCGCTTTTGATGATTTAAGTTGTTTTTGGACCTATCAAAGACATATTCCTTGGGTGGGGGTAAATATAAGACGGCTGGAAAAATTTCATAACGATGCAACAGACAGTTTTCAAAATAATTGATCGTGAATGAAGGCATTCAAATCGGAACATACTATAGAAAATACTTATACAGTGTTAAGAGTTTTATCTTTGGCGCGTATTACGGCCATAAATATATTTAGATATATTAGAGAGATTCCTAGAGCAAGTTTTCGTACCCGACAAGTCCGGTCAGAAGATTAGAAGGATTTGACACCTTCAGCGCCAAGCTTTAGATGCGCCAACCTGTGTGACTCATTGTGAAGCATCACTTACCACATCACTTATGATCCATATCAAACAAGGTTAACACTCACTGTACAATGCCAGAGAACCAGAGGATAAGTGGCCAAACTTACCGTTGGCCACCACCACCATCTACATGCAAATAATACCAACCTTTGTCAGGCCATATTCAATGATTAAAATGCAACATTGTAAGTTTCTTAAAATTTACAACCACTAGTTGTTACCTTACTTAGTACCCTTTGTCATAGTAGAGTGAGAAGTTAAGAAAGTTTGTCTCTGTTATATATTTTACTCTGTCTTTCTCCGTGTCGGTGAGAGTGATTAGAGTTTTGGGGGCTCGAGTTTTTTTTTATTTCAGGCACGTAGCTAGACAACCTTGGCAGACTGTCTGTATCAAACCAGTATAGTTGTACACCATTCCTGTCTCCCTGAACACTGTCAGAAGATTAGACTTGTTCTGGGACCTTTACTTCGTCTAGAATTACGAGCTATTCAGTCTTGTCTTCTCCAGTGACTTATTTTTCTATTCTTAGAAAGTCTATCCGCAGCAACTTTGATAGATTCTTTATCATCGAAGCTGACGCTACGCTACAATTCAAATGGAAATAACTGCCTCGGTATTCGTCGGTTTCGGATTTTTGTCGATTGTTTTCAGACGGATTATCGACGAGAACCGACGTTTTACTGTACTAACTATGCGATGACGTAGCCAGTCGCCTCTAATGACATATTATGTTGTTTTCCTCTCATGTAGACCTCGGTGAGACAAAGTGCATATTTTCATAACAGTTCTTGTTTTAGTTCATTATTTCCTTGGATTTCCATAATATCATTGCTTTCAACTGTCAAACTGTCTATCATCTACTGACTATAGTACCTAGTGGTGTAGGGCAAGTGGGGGTGGGGTTCTTGAACCAAAGGAATTAAGGCCGCCTAGCTTGTGCAGTCCGGGGTGAACTGTGCAGGTTAGTTTTCTTTTTGTCCCCGATAGAAAAATATAGTTAGTTAGTTAGTTAGTCGACAGATCATCCTCGTTGCACATCGGACCATTCAGTCCATAAGTGCTCGGATCCCCTCCTTAGCAAATCCCGCAGCGTGTAGCGGCTAACGACGCCAGTTCTGTGTTGGTTTATCAATCTTCTTTGGCTTCCTGCGTAGTGTTCTTGTTTGGCCACCCCTCTTTTAATTTGCTGCTCTCGCAGTCTGGCCATTGTTGTAGATTCACAGTCATCACTTGGTTCTTGCAAAAGTCTCACTTCTCGTAGAGCATTCAGAATGTCAGCCTGGTCCATGGCGCGTCCGCCCTCAACAGTAGCCTCACCTGCGAGCTTGTCAGCCCGCTCATTTCCTTGTACTCCCGCATGCCCTGGCACGAAGATGAAACTAATCTTTGCCAGCCGAGACCGCTTCAGAGGCAGCAACCATTCTCTTCGGATCGACCCCTCCTCTATCCTCTTGATCATGTTCATTGAGTCGCTAAGGAAACAAGCCCTAGTGAATGTCTGTGTCTCGAGCCATGTTATTGCTTTACTTACTGCCATGACTTCCATGGTCAGGCTACTTGTGGTTTCAGTGAAAGAACCAGAGTCCTCCTTCACAATTCTCCCTCCGGCCCGAGCTGTAAAGGCCCATGAGCTTCTCACATGTCGGATGACCGACCCATCTGTGTAGATGACCGCGTCACTGTCTAGCGAATTCTGGAAAATCAACGCTTGTACTTCAGCCTCAACAGCAGCCGGATTTTCTTGTCTGCATTTTCTATCTAGTTGGATGCAAACTGAAAAGGATGTGCAGAAGTCTGTTGGCACTTGCACCCACTCCTCGCCAGGTTCTAAGTCCTCAAGTGAACACACCTGTTGAAGAATGTCCTCGGCTTGACCCATCCACGACCGTCCTCTTTTTAACCTGCTGCCCTTCACCTTCCTAATTTCACTATGCAGTGGATGCTGTGTGTTTGCGTTAATTCTGAGGTAGGCGCGTGCCCTGCAAACTTGCATTCTCTCTTCAATGGTTGGAAAATCAAGAAGGTAGCTCATCGCCCTGCATGCTGTATCTCTTGTACATCCAAGAATAATGCGCATAGCTTCATTCTGTATCCTTTCCATCCTTTCTATCTGCTTATGGCTGACAGTCAGGATTGCCATTGCATACTCCAAAACAGACATGACCAGCCCCTCGTACAGAAGACATAGATGGCGCTGCTCACAGTTTGCTGCCGCCATCACCCGCATCGCTGCCAAACCCCGCTTGGCCTTTGTTATCACCTGGTCTATGTGCACATTATAAGCAAGGCTTCGATCAAACCGTATCCCCAGGTAATTCATTGCCTGCGTTCTTTCCACCGTCTCTGAACACAGCATTACAGTTGGTGTTGGATTGTTGACAATATGATTATTCAACGAGAACCAAGTCACTGTTGCCTTTGTTGGGTTGACCATTGCCCCAGCTTCATCACACCAAGTACTTATTTGAGTTCGGTTTGTAGCTCCACAGCAACCTCCTCTCTATCCTTACCCTGACGATACACTAAAACATCATCGGCATATGACAATGTCCTGCCAGGTCCAGTGATCTGCTCACTGGTGATTCTCACTGTGTAGGCGTTGAACAGTACCGGAGATAATGGTGATCCCTGTGGTAGGCCAGGATATATTGTTGTTGGTTCCGAAGTCCAACTGCCACATCTAAAAACTACTTTCCGTTGGAAGAGAGCTGCAGCGATCCAACTAAGGAGGAATGGACTTACGTTTAGTTCAAGAAGCTGAAACATTAAAAAATCCAGTGGTACTCTGTTGTATGCGTCCTCAAGATCAATCGCTGCAGCAACGGTTTCAGTGCCTGAGTGGAAACCTTCATAGATATCATGGGCAAAGACTGCTGCATTGGTCCAGGTTTCTCTTTTTGGACGGTACCCACCCAGGGTAGGTGGGAAAACACCTTGCCTCTCTAGTTGGCTTGATATTTTCCTGGCAATTACCTTCTCCAGCAGCTTGCCTATTGTATTCTGCATGGTTATAATTCGATATCCCTGAATTTTCTTGTGGTCTTTGTCAGGCTTCGGCAAGGGAATCAGATAGCTGTGTAACCATTCCTCCTTGATGCTAGCACTCCCTATACTGTTGTTGTACATGTCTGCTAGTTTCTCTAGCTCATTGTCGGTACACCTATTTATGTCGTCGTATCTTATGCCATCAGGACCTGGAGCACTGTTTTTTGATCGTCGAAGCACAGCCTTGATTTCTTGCACTGTCACTGTGTCTTCATCCGAAGTGTTCTGGGCCTTGCATCTGTCTGAGGTGAACTCCTTGGCCAGATTCCGGCCTCCCATGTCTGTCTGGTTGCTCTGCTCAAGGTAGCGTTCAAAGAGGGCTTTGCCCTTGTCCTCGTCAGTCCTCTGCCAGATGAGGTCAGCACCTTGGAAGTCAGAAATGCTCTTATTCTTGACTACACCACTCATGCTTTTATGTAGTCGCCAGAACAATTTCAGTGACTTGTCTGTGCTTACTCTTTGACACACCTCTGCCCATTTTTCGCTTTTAACCACCGTGACCAGTTTTTTGAAAAAGCTTACTTTTGTGTGCATCTCTCTTTCTAAGTGCAAGCAGGGACTAGGATGACCAGCTCTGTTCTTCTTGGCATTTTGCCATCTCCTTACAGCACTACGCTTATCCACCCAAGCCTTCTCCACCTCGAAACTCCACCACGGTGGCTGCTCCCAGCTTTTTTTCCTTTTCTTCCTGCCCTGAAACGTTCTGCGCTTGTCACGTCTTATTTTACTCACCACATCTTGCCCTGTACTGTCATACTGGAACGTCTTTACCTTTAGCTTGTGCTGCCTGGTTCTGCCTTTCTCCACCAATATGCTGCATGGGTGGTGGTCGCTGCCATGGTGTCCTAGGACACCCCATCTACACACTGTAGTGAGTGAAGGTGAAACTAGCGCCAGATCAATAGCACTGTCCTCATCGCCTGGACGGCTTGCTGTCCTGGTGACACAGCCACTGTTGATACAAACCAGGTCGATGGTTTCCAGTGCAGTCTCGAGCTCCTCCCCTTGTGTATTGGAGGAAGTGTTTCCCCATGATCTGCCTTTAGCGTTGAAGTCACCACAGAAAATAACATTTCTCTCGTGGCCTAATATGCCACTTAAGCACTGCCACTTCTGGGCGTCCACACTCGCATTGCGGGCATAAACATTAACCAACACGAATGGTGTACTGGAATGAACTCTCAACGCCTGTATTTGTATATCGTCACTGTTCCAACTGGACATGTCTAGCTCTGACGCCACCATGCTGTCGCGAACGAGAATCGCCGTTCCCAGATGTCGTCTGTTATAGAAACATTTGAAGCCGGCAATTCGGAGTAGCTGATCGCCCAGTCTCGTCTCCTGGAGTGCTACAATGTCGTTCCTGTAAACTAGGGTTTCTAAAATAGAGCCCCGTTGTTTTACACTGGCACAGTTCCAATATAGAATACGGATGTTCCTGAGTCCTAGACGGTGACACTTGAGTCTAAAACGTCTCAAGCCACCGCGCTTACCTGGCTTCTTTTTCCTTGCGCGGCTACCACGCCGCTTCGGTATGTTGACTGCTGATCGTTCGGAAAACACACGTTGTTCCGCCATGTTGAAAAAACGTAAACACTGACTTTTGATTGAGAACCACACACGCTGCTGAAAATTCACTCAAGGATGGCTTCGCTCGATGCACGAACTCCGTAGCACCCGCGCAGATCTTGAGTAGAAACTCCTGGTTTTACATCCTGGCACACCAATTACACGCAAGAAATGAATAAATCCATCCCTTACGCGAAAAAGTTAACGAACACAAAACAACACGACCGTCCGTCGCCATCTTGAAAAATAATCCACACCTTACAGAGGATTCGAACCCGGGTCTCCTGAAGGAGAAACCGGCGTTCTAGCTACTTGACCAGCCGCTCCTCATTGCTATCAAAGCTTCTCTCTATTTCTATTTGTTCTTCTGTTATCTTCATTTTCACGTTGTTGAAGAGGAGGACTGAGCCCTATGGGTATGTCCCTAGCGATGTGACATCGGTTCTTGACTCAACTCAAATTTTAATTTTCTATACAAAACATATTGTATTTTCTGACTGTGTACTTTGATTTAGTGTTTATTTGTATTAAAATTTAGTTGCATGTCCTTTACAGAACGTCACAATCAACCCCAGCATTTAATGACTGTGATGTTCTGGGAAATTGTGCGTTCAGTAATTTGCCATTGCTTTCTCATAATATTGTGAAAATGAAAGCAAGCAGTCTGCTCCCAAATTGCCGGCGCTCATCGCCCTCAAACCACAGATTTATATTTTGTTATATTATCATTCATATATTATCATTCCGATTATTGTAGTGTTAAAAATTCAGCATGGCCGAATGGATAGGACCGCGCTTTCTAAACATCCTGTGTGTTGATGCCGAGATAAGGGGTTCAACCCTTACACTGGACAGTTTGACTAAAATGTTGACTTCTCGTCCTTGACTTGGGGACGTAAATTACAATGTACTGAAGTCGGAGTGAGTTCGACTGATGGTAAAAGACATTGATAATAGGAAAAGCTAATCAAGACGCAACATTCTGATAGAATGAAGTGTGTATAGACTCCGGTTGAATTCAAAGTGAGCGAGCGCTTAAAAACATAAAAATCAAAGTATGTGGGATAGGCATAGTTAATTTCTTTAACAATTTGTGTGGCCGTTTTTAGAGGCCAGCTATACGATAGGAATAAACTGCCAATAACATTAAAAGTACACTTTACAGTCAGGTCTTAGTCAGATATGACTGAGCTACCGTATGACAGTAGACGGTACTACCTGCTTTCTGTCAGCACCGAATATTGGGCGGCGCTTACCAAACCCGACACCCCACATTGTGCCAACGGCTTCGGGCGGAAGAGTGCAATTGGGAGGGTACTAGCCTTATCCTGGTGCGAGGAAATGCAACCTGTTAAAGACTTGAGAGGAAGCTCTGAGCTGAGAAGAGCTAAAATAGAGCTTAGTTAGAGGACAAGTGACGTAATAGGACAGGAGACCAGACAGGAGAGACACCAGCGCTATAAATAGCTATAACGGGACACACTTGTGTCAACAAGGAGGGCAAACAGTGCAGACGAGATGGTGTTACCCAAGAGCCGGGGGAAACCCAGTTCACGAGGTAAAGACCAAGTAACTGTGGTCAACACAGCCCAGTGCCCAGCACGTAAACCAACTAATGCACGCTGAGCTGAATTGCTCGTGGCTGAACACGACACGCTCAGCGAGCTCAGACAGATACCGGGGCGTAGGAATCAGACGTGTATCCGCTAGGGATACTTTGTAGTTGTGAAGGACAGTACAATAGTTATAATAGTCTAGCTTAGCTTCAGTAGTTATAATGTTTATATCATCTTCTCATTCCATCTTATCGTCATCACATTCTAAGATGTTTAATACCGTTGTGGTATTCCGCTCGTGGAGCTATTAGATGATCTGCTGCGAATAAAATGTATCCTTTTGCAAAGAAGACGAGTTGTCACTTTCGTTTAGTGCAAAAGAAGGGAATCCTTGTATGCCTGTCGCAAGTGGGTTGCTGACAGTCAGGATACCATTTGGTGTCAGAAGTCTCTGAACCACCACTCACTACCAGTAGACACCGCTCACTACCATTAGGCACCATTTGGCGCACTACTAGTTGGTAGGATACCATTGCGTTTGGTTTCAGAAGCTTCTTGAACTACCGCTCACTACCAATTAGCAATAGGAGACCATTTGTTAGGATACCATTGCTGTTTTCTAACCACCACTCATTACCATTAGCCAAGATACCACGTTATCATTTCTCGAGGGGCTTGAACCACCGCTAAAGTTGTGCCATTTAATTGAACTTAGCAGTGATAAAAATAGCAATGTATTAATTGATTGAAAGTATCATTAGCATAATATTTTGAAAAGTACCATATAATTTACCATTTTCAGAAGGTCTACGGAATATCAGTGATTCATTATCTAGGTAAATTATTTGTATGAAAATATGTCAAACATAAACTGATTGTGTACGAATTGAGAGGTTAATCATCATGTGTTTGATACTATCAGAATGTCAACATCTATCACAATCACGTTAGTATTTGTGCAAAAACAATTTTTTTTTCGCACAACAATAGGAGATTAGAGGTTAAGCTAGAGTCATATAGCGCAGCCCAGTCAGAAACGATAGAATGAGAAGACAAGACGACATTGGCATTCATTGACATTCATTTAGACTATCATACAATCATATCATCTACATTAATCATTATCATTTATGCCACATTTGAACTTTACCATTCGTTGAAACGTTAATATCTCAATTAACCACATGTATGACACATTACATGCAGGTTGCTAAAATTGTGATGTTCTAATAAACAGAGACATCAGTTATAAAAGCAAGGCGAACAGGCGTTTGTACGAAGGACAGCGGCTGAACATCCCGAGGACCGTATTTTGCTACAAGATTAGATGAGTATATTTTTCTCTAATTTTGATATGCACCCTTAACTACGTACTCTTTTTCTCAGAAAATCTTGTAAATATTTTTGTGAAATTGTATTTGGAAAATATATTACTATCAATTGTCAGATAACATAAAGCCTTAAAATGGCATCATTAAATGACTTCATCCAGGCTGGCAAAGAACTAGAGTATACTGGAGAAAAACTAGAGAAATGGGCAAATGGAAAATACAAAGAAGAAACAGACAAATTGAGAGATGAGAGGGCATTGGAAAGACAACATCAAAAGGAGATGAAGGAGTTAGAAGAAACCACCAGGCAAAAGCAATTAGATTTAGTCATGCCACCAAACAAAAACAGTTAGATTTAGACCAAGCCATTAAACAGAAGGAATTAGAAATAAAACAGAACCAAATAGAGGTAGAGTCACAAACAAAGTTAAAGATGAAAGAAATGGAGATTGACTCTAACACCCAGATAGCCTCTACGAAGTTAAAAAGCCAGGAAGAACAGAATAAATTCTCCAAATATAAAGGGTTGATCAAGCCCTATAGTCAAGGCGATTCAATATCAGCTTGGACGGAGAATGTAGAATTTCAACTGAGAACTAAGAAAATACCATTAGATGATTGGGCAATGATTTACATGAGAAACCTCAGTGGGGAGCCATTAAAGGTCATAGAATCTATACCATCAGAACTAAGAAGTAACTATCAGTACATCCATGATAGAATTATGCAGCATTTTCTACTCGATGCTCCTGGATATCGGATCCAGTACTCACAGATAAAGCCAAAGCCAACTGAAACGTTCTTAGATTATGTTTCAAACGTTCAGAGTATATTCAATAAATGGCTTAAGGCAGCGAATGTAGGTAAGAACTTTGATAAATTACAGGACTTGATGGTGATGGATAAAGTCATATCCACCGTTCCTACCCCCTTTGCTAAGTTCCTTCAGCAAGCAGACATTGAATCTATCGAACAGTTCGAAAAACGAGGTTCTGCTTATTTTTCCTCCAACAGGGACGCATTTAAAACATCGGCACATGATACTGAGATTACTGCCTTTGTCAAAAACATACCAAGCAGGTCTTACAAGCAAAAGGAGTATCAAAATAAAAATAAACCATATCAGAAGCCACCACAGTGTGGATACTGCAAATTGTTCCATCCGCAGTACTCCATTTGTGATAAGAGCCCCTCTTATCCTGCTCATCTAGAAATGATGATAAAAAAGCAGCAAGACAAACGAAACTCGTATAAACGTGCTGTTAAATGCTTCTTTTGTTCAAGTTATGGCCATTACAGTTCTAAGTGTCTGGGCAGGCAAAGAATGAAGGCAAACAATGCCTTGCTCATCGATACGTCATCTGACGATGATAATGTGGTTGACTCCGAACTTGAAAATGTATTACCAGCTATTGAGTGTGAGAGTGTGAGTGTAGCTACTGATATATTAGACTTTAATAAGTGTGACACGTGTCACCAGTTTCATAGGGACGGCAAACTGAAATGTGGGCATTGTATAACATGTTCCAACGAAGATGCCAATGCAGCTTTAGCCTCCAGAGGCAATTTACAGTTCCACGATGCACTGGTCAACGAACAACCATGCCAATGTTTACTGGATAGCGGGAGTAGTATAATCGGGCTGAAGAAAGATTTGGCTAAGCCTGAAGATTACACAGGTAGTTTTGTAAAATGCCGCACTTTTTCAGGCACTATCGTAAAGTACCCTCTTGCAAAAGCCCGCATAGACACGCCGTTTCTCACCGGTACATTCACCTGTGCTCTGTTAGACAACCCGTGTACAGAATTAATTCTTGGGTACATATCAGGGTTGAAACACTGCACTGCTGACGAAATATCAGCCTGGAAAGAAACGCCCATGGCTAAGTCAGTAGACAGGTCAGAGACACAAAAACATAAAAATGACCTGCAGGTGGAGAGTTTTCAACCTCCAACCCCCTCCTGTGCTACTGAAAAGAACACCGAACAAAAGTCAACACAGGCACAATGCGCAAATCCAACCAGTTCACCCCATCAGAAAGTAATAGGGGAAAAGGTCAAATCCTTACAATTTGTACCTGAACAAAAGGTGCTACTTTTACTACCAGATAAACGTAATTTGTTACTAACATCATGGCAAGGGCCATTCAAAGTCGAACGAAAGATATCAGATGTCGACTATGAAATATCGATGAAGGGAAAATTAAAGATATTTCATATCAACATGCTGAAACCCTATTTCTCACGACAAGAACTGGCGACAGACGAACAGAGTGCACCAACACCAATGAACCGGACGACAGACGTACACAACGCAACTACACTAGGTAGGGCGACAGATCAGGACGACAGCACAAACACACCTAGCCTGCAAACAGTACACACAGCTAGTACAACAACAGTACTTAATCAGACGGATGACAACGGAATGGAACTACCAGTCCCGACAGTCGACACAACAGGAACAATCGATAGCATACGTATAGAACCCAAACTGACAGACGACCATCGACAACAACTGTTAGAATTAGTAACTGTGTACAAGGACATTTTCTCTGACATCCCAGGTAAGACAGACAGAATAGAACACTCTATAATTCTGACTGATAGCACACCCATCAAATGTCGACCTTATTCCATCCCATTGAGTTACAGGGAAAATCTCGACAAGGAATTGTTACATCTTGAGTCGAGTGGAATAATTCAGAAATCTCAGTCAGAATATTCTTTTCCAATAGTTCTAGTCAGAAAAAAGGACTCGACTATTCACCTCTGCGTCGATTATCGGCGCTTAAATAACGTGACCAAGGTCGATGCAGAGCCTATCCCATCTTGTGACGACCTAATCCTTGATATGTCAACATCACGTATCTTCTCAAAACTTGATCTCACGAAAGGTTATTGGCAGGTCCCGATGGAATCACCCTTTATTCCTTTGACAGAATTCTCAACACCTCTAGGCCTGTATGAGTGGCGCTTTCTTCCTTTCGGTCTTCGTAATGCACCAGACACTTTTATCCGACTCACTAGGGATCTTTTGCACAGAGTGACCAATACATCTACTTATATTGATGACATTTGCATCCATACAGCATACTGGACAACACACCTACTGAAACTGCGACATGTCTTCGATAGATTGCGATTATTTGGTCTTACAGTGAAACCCACCAAAGTGGAATTGGGAATGGAAGAAATTGATTTCTTAGGCCATACAATCACCAGAGGCCAACTAAGAACTGATGATAAAATAGTGACCAAGATTCTCAATCTAACTATGCCTACGACCAAGAAACAGGTCCGTAGCTTACTTGGTCTGGTCAATTATTACAGCAAATTTATACCCATATTGGCTGAAATCACCAGTGTGTTTCCTAATGTGTTAAAAGCATCTGTAAAACTTGATGTACAGGATGCAAAGTTAATTGGTGCGTTATCAAAATTGAAATATCTATTTAGCGTTCCACCTATCTAGCGTTTGCCTAATGTCAATCTTACCTATTTCCTCCGTACAGACGCAAGTTCCATTTCCATTTCTGGAGTCCTAGGCCAATTTTATGAAGGCAAGTTTCACCCAATAATCTTCGTGAGTCGTAAGATCAGCCCTGCTGAGGCAAGATACTCAGCTTCTGAATTGGAAGCTCTAAGCGTGATATTTTGCGTCAGGAAACTTCATCGATTTCTGGCGGGTACAGCGTTTGTTATCGAAACCGATAATTCGCCTCTTAGGTAATGCAAACAGGGGTTCATCGCAACAATAGAATTTACAGATGGTCCTTAATTTTGCAGAATTATGCCTTCACTATTAAACATTTGAAGGGAAGTTTAAACTCTTTAGCTGACACATTAAGTAGACCTTCTCAGATTGAAATACCTGAAATAGGAGAAGAGAGCGACCTTACATGACCAGAAACATTGACACTGTAATTACCCAGTGCCCTATGTGGTGATTGTGAATACTGAAGTGCGTTACCATCGCCTGTCGCTTACATTTATGTAATATAAACTGTGTCAGAATTAGTGGAATGAACAGACGCATTTGTGAATTGTCTACACCACTACCACTTATATAACCCTTGAGTGGATCGAAATTTGAGACTTGAACCTACACCAACCAGTAGCAGTAATTATAATAACTAATTAGTTAGTGTAGTTAGTTAAAATTGATTTGTGATATGTATATAATATGTTTTTATAAACAGTCGCGTGTAACTTCATATTTTGCGGAATTATTAGAATTATTTTTTTAGATATACCATATAACTTTATTTAGGACATTTCATAGTTACAATTTACCTATAGTTAGTTAAGAACCTAGTTAAGTTAACATCGACATCATATTACTTTAGTTTATCACCATTTAAACTTATTTAGTTAGATAAGTAAGTTAAAACATCACTTACAAATTAACACCATCATTTAATAATTTATATCATTTTAGTCATTAAAACACTTTAAGGTAAATAACCCATTTTTCTTAAATTAAATTAATTAGTTAGATTATTTCCCTTAGATAATTTAGAACAGTGCACCAACTCATAATAGAGTAGTTAGATCAGTCTTGACAATAGGATTGGTAGCAAACAATCCTTTTCAATCATGTATAGTTTTTGTATATAATTGACAAGTGCATAAAGACGGCACAGTCATGTGGCTTGAATACGCATGTAAATTCAGCCAAACCATTTAATGTATATAATTTTGGTTCATCTATGCATTATTTTTTGAACCATATTCTAATGACCACGGACAGACAGAAAAACCAATGAACAAGTACTACAAGAGACAAATGAAAATCGTAGATTGATTAGAGAAATTAGACGTAGACAGTCAACATTTTTTGGACATGTTATGAGAAGAAATGGACTGGAGAACTTAGTGACAGCTGGCAAGATCGAAGGGAACAGACCAAGAGGAAGACCGAGAGGAAAATACCTGGATGGCTTGGCCACATGGCATGGACGAGACAGGAACACTGAGCTGATCCACGACTCTGGTGATCGAGTGAAATGGCGAATCATGACCGCCCACGCTTTCCGGCATGGCACATGATTGATTGATTGATTCTAATGACCACCCAATATTTTAAAACCGCTTTTGAATGAATGGTGAACGAGAGATGTGTGAATGATAGAGAGAGGAGAACAAAAGATGCGTGAATGATAGAGAGAGAATGAATTAAATTAGGAGAGTGAGAGAGATATTGCGGTATTTTTTCACCGCTCAAACCGACTTGTTTTGACTTGTCTGTGTCAATCTGTGTAACCAATGTGTTGTCATTTTTTATAAGTGTGTAGTTACGTTACTTTAGTGAGAAACATAGGGAACATATTTTGAGCATCTTAAAACGGCATTTTAGACATAAATTAGCATAACAGACTCATTTGTTGCTACAATAAACCGCTTTACTGCGCTCGAAAGGATACATACACGTAAATTAGAAACGAAGACACATATTAGTAAGTTAAATACATTGTAGTCTATTAGAGAACACACAACCAACCAGAAAAACAAACATATAAACTTACATACACCATTACTTTCAAAGAACCATAACTATTTCAACAGGGGACACAATAATATCTCTAAATACCTTAATGTAACACTTAAATATTCTTTCACAAGCGGAAGCTATAAGGTGAAGAGTTGCACATAGGACACGCATACGAGTTGGGGCGATTATTATATGAGAGCATGAACATTTTATTGTCCATGTTTTGCACTCTTAATAGAGGCAAGTTGTTGGGATTGTTAATTTTAGACAATCTGAGGACAGGCCTTATGGCATAGGATCCGGACCATACAAATCTCAGAAATATAATGACAGTTTAGAGCCAACTGTACTAGTGTAAAGAGCTACTCAATTAGCCAAGTGAAGTAATACAACAGTGTGACGAAGGAAAGGAGAGATCTTGTCCTATCCCCATAAGAGAAGTAGAAAACTCATGAAGTCTTTGACACAACCCAAAGACAAAATAAGTCATGGCAGGGCAGACCAGGCCCTAAGCCTTGGTTGGCAGCTGGTCTAGGATCGAAGCTCCGACAGGCGGACAGTTAGAGCATTGCTTTGCTGATCCGGCAGCTTCTGCAGCTTGTCTTGTTCCAGATGTATAGGTGTTAACTTTCCTCTGGAGTGAACCAGGCAGGCCGAGAGAGGGATCATGCTTCATGGGCAACACAAGGTTTATTTATTTTAGCCCAGGCGTTGTGCTATGGAGAGGCAATAACTCCATCCCTGATTCAAACATCATGAGGCTGTACAAGAACAAGGGAGATCGGAGCGACTGCAACAACTATAGGGGTATCTCACTTCTGTGTATTGTTGGGAAAGAATTTGCCAGAATTGTCCTGCGCAGACTTCAAGTCCTGGGAGATCAAGTCTACCCCGAATCACAGTGCGGCGTCCGTCAGAACCGGTCTAAAATTGATATGATATTCTCATTGCGACAGATGCAAGAAAAATGCCGAGAACAAAATCAGCCACTGTTTATTGCCTTCATCGACCTCACAAAGGCATTCGATTTGGTCAGTCGTGAGGGTCTTTTCAAAGCACTAAAGAAGATTGGCTGTCCACCAACTCTTCTGTCCATTGTGGAACCGTTTCACACAGGAATGAAGGGTATAATCAAGTTTGATGGCTCAACTTCAGAAGAGTTTGAAATCAAGAGTGGAGTTAAGTAAGGTTGTGTACTATCCCCCACCCTCTTTGGGATATACTTTTCACTTCTACTGAAATATGCCTTTCGTGATCAGGATGACGGTATATACATTCACTCACGCTCAGATGATGGCCTCTATAATGCTCAGAGATTGAAGGCCAAGACCAAAATTAGCAGGGTACTAATCAGAGAGTTGCTTTTTGCGGATGATGCTGCGATTACGACCCACTCTGAGGAAGAATTACAACATCTACTATCTGCATTCTCCAATGCTTGTTCTGAATTTGGTTTAACAATTAACAAAAAGAAGACACAGATTATGTCACAAGGTGCACATGGTGTACCATCAATCTTTATTGACGACGCCGAACTGGAGATAGTAGACCATTTTACATATCTAGGATCAGAGGTAAATAGCAAATTATCCCTCGATCAGGAAATCAACATCAGGATTGGCAAGGCAGCAACAACAATGAACATGTTAGCAAAAAGAGTCTGGGAGAACAGGAAGCTTACTGCCAAAACAAAAGTCCTCGTCTACCAAGCCTGTGTCCTTAGTACTCTTCTTTATGGCAGTGAAACCTGAACAACTTACTCACGCCAAGAGAAACGTTTAAACAGCTTTCATATGCGGTGTCTGCGAAGAATACTTGGTATTAAGTGGCAAGACAAAATCACAAATACTGAAGTATTGGAAAGATCAGGTTGTGTGACGGTGTATTCCATGCTCAGTCTTCGTAGACTTAGATGGATAGGACACGTTAGGAGGATGGATGATGGTAGAATACCAAAGGACATCTTTTTTGGTGAATTACAGACGGGTAGGAGATCTCAGGGTCGGCCTCTACTACGATACAAAGATGTGTGTAAGCGGGACATGATTGATACAGGAATTGATAATGCACAATGGGAGCACGTCGCCGCTGAACGTGTTGCATGGAGGGCAACTATCAGAAATGGAATAAAGACAAAGGAGAAAATGATTGCAGATAAAGCACACACAGAGCGTGAGAGACGTAAGATGGTGCAAAATGGCGGAAATGACCATGGTTTCACATGCATCTATTGTGGGCAAACAATTGTATTGTTCGTGTTTTTACAGAGCGTTGCATGTGGGCGTGTAGGTGACATATGCGCAAAAATACAAATATTTTATACATTTTAAACATTTCTACATTGAATTTGTTGTAGGGTAACACCTTACAGAAACAACAGCATGATAATAGTGCACCGACATTATTTCAACTGCCGCCTACCTCTCCTGTCGGCTCTAAAACCTCCAGTTTCATCACGACCACTCGGTAATGATGAAACTGGCAGTATAAAAAGTTTGAGACAAATGGAGAGATTGGCAGCAGCATCAAACAACCAAACAGTATCCAGATGGTGGGAAGGGAGGTGTATCGGGTTTACAAGGCAGAAAGGGTAGTGGTTGCATTTATAATGTTTGTGTTGTTACATGCGTTCTGTGTATTTAGTATTTGTGTAGGTGTGTTTACGGAGCGTTGCATGTGGGCGTGTATGTGACGTGTGCATATTTTATTCATTGGGCATATTTACACGTGAAGGGGAGTAGATAGGGAGAAGAATACAGCTTTCCATTTATGTTTCCATTGTCCCACTCTCACCCATTTGGACTCACTACTCTAATGTCCTCATCACCACTCTCTGGTAATGATGGTAAGGGCATGGTAATTTTTGGAACCAAAAGGTGATTGTATCAGCAGAGGCAAACAAACAGTTTTCAAACAAACCATGAGTTAGGGAAGTTGGGGGGGGGGGGGGGTTCACATGGGAGATGAGGTTATACATTCATAAAGGTAACTATAATAATAATGCAAATAAAACCAAATACATCAATAATAATGATGACAACCTTTAGCCTACTAAGGGTGATAAACAGTACTGATAGTAACAGCAATGATAATAATAGTTTGGTAATGATCCCACTTTCCAAGACTGTGATTCCATTTGCTAGAATGATTTTCCTGGGAATGGTGTTAGCATAGCATAGCAGGTACATATAGTTGCAACATGCAATGTTTAATAAATGGTAGAAGTAAAAGGAGTTGGTTATCTTTTTCTCCTTGCTTATGTTTTTTTTTTTTTGTAAGGGTCATTCATTTTTTCCCTTCCTCTTTTTTTTTGTTTTGTAAAAAGTAAACAAGCATCTGTATTAGCACAAATGTTTACAGTCTCATTGGTTTGGTAAACATATATGGTTTTGTATTCATTCATTCATTATTCACTCACATCTTCTTGTTTCTTCTCGCACTCATGTGTACTAAGTTTTAAAATAAGAAAGAAGAGTACTTGTGTTTACTCTTTAGATATCTGTGATATTTTGTGTTTACAACATAGGAAATTTAGCCATTAGCATATTCCATTCCTTGAACACATTTACATGTGAATGTAAAAACTTAAAATGTAAAAATTAAACAAGGAAAAGGGGAAATCTTTACATTTTTGTTTCCCTTGCCATCCTCTCACCAATTTGTTCCACCCCACCAATGCCTTAATCACCACTATCTGGGCAATGATGGTAAAGGCAGGATACTTTTTTGAACCAAACCGGTGTGGGTATCAGCAAAGGCAACAACAACTATGAGCGAGGGGAGGGGGGCACATGGGAAAGGGGTTTTGTTTTATTACTAATGATGACAATAATAATGATGACAAGAAGAGACATACTGATGGTAATAACAGCCAATATAAAAACCAGCAATGGTAATAATAGTTATGAAAATGATAAACATTTTACAAATTGTGATTCCATTTGCTAGGATGATTTTCTTTGGAATGGTGTTAACATAGCATAGCAGGTACATACAACTGCAAAACTGCAGTTTTTAATAATAGTTGGAGTAAAAGGAGGTGTTTTTTCCCCCCTTATTTCCCCAAGCATTTGTATTTACAAAAATCTTTACAGTATCATTGGTTTGGTAACCATATGTGATTTTGTATTCATTCATTCAACACTCACTCACATGATTCAAAGGGGTGACAAAGAGAAAGGGAAATCTTTACATTTTTGTTTACTTTGCCACACTCTCATCAATCGGTTCCACTCCACCAATGCCTCATGACCACTCTTAATTATGGTACAGGCAGGATAAATGTTTGAACCGACCAGTGGGGGTGGTAGCAAAAGCAACAAACCATAAGCAAAAGAGGGCACCAGGGGAGATGAAGTTGTAAATTAATAATGATAATACCACTAATACTTATAACATTAATGATACTAAGGATAGTAAAGATAAGATAAAGGATAGTAATAATAATAATGATAATAATAGTAGTAAAAATAAATATTAATAAATAACAATAATAATAATAATAATAATACTAATAATGATAATAATAATAATAATAATAATAATAATAATAATAATAATAATAATAACAATAATAATAATATAATAGATATGTGATTTTATTTACTATAGTGATAATCTTAGTAGTGGTGGTGGTATAGCATGACAAGTGCATTTAAAGCAAACATTCCATAAATAGTAATTTGGAATGGAAGGAGTTGATTTCCTTTTCTCCTTTTTCCTTTTTTCCTGTCAGCAACCTACTTGCGACAGGTAATTCAGGACTCCCTACTTTTGCACGACACGAATCAATAACTCGTGTGGTTTACAAAAGGATACATTTTTATTTAGAGCTATTTACACACAAGCTCTACGAGCGGAATACTTCATGGATAATCAACAACATGGTATGTTTCACAGATGCATGGAAGAGGTGAAAATAATGATACTATTAACTAATTGGAATCTAAAGCCTAGCTAACACTATTGCTGATAAACTATATAAGGTTCCTAGCGAACACGTCTTTTCTCTATCCGTCCTTGTCCCAGTCTGAGGCACGCTTCTGGTTGCGCGTTGAACCACGGACATTCAGTCTTCCGTGCGCTGGCGAGTTTGCGTGCGTAGAGTCCCAGCACGCTTGGTCAGTTAGCTCAAGTAACTGGGATTCTCCAGTTACTTGCCGAGAGGCGAGTTCCCTATACTCTTGGGAAAACCCTCGCTCATAAGCACTCAACGACCTCTTAGTTGACACGAGTGTGTCCTGTTGTCAAGCTAAATATAGTGCCTGTGTCTCTCCTGTCTGGTGTTCTCTGTATAGCTCCGTCTTAACTCTTTAAGCTCCTGTGTAGATCTTTGACACGCTCCTCTCCTCTGCGTGTAGTGTTACAACCGTTTAATTCCTGTGTGTAACACGTATTGGTCACCGAAAAATTGGCTGTCCAATTTTGTCAAAGATCTCATAGGTTTATGTATCTCTTCTGGGGATAGAACAAATTCTCTTCTCTGCCTTTTCACACTGTTATATTGATTCACTCGGCTAATTGAGTAGTGCACCACATTATTATCGTTGGATATGCCCTCTATTATATTCTTGGGGATTGTATTGATCCGGAACCGTTGTCTTACGACTTAAGTCCTAGCTTCCGTCGTTTGACCCTATGTCCTTTGACTTCTGCCCGTTGACTTATGTCTCGACCTGTCCTCAAATTGCCTAAAATGACAACCCGCTACAAGTTGTCTCTGTTACGAGAACAACACATGAGCATGAATGTTCAATGTTCCCCTATAATATCAGCACCAACTCGTATGCTCTATGTTCTACTCTTCACCTTTAAACTTCCGTTTGTGAAAAAATATTTTCAATGTTAACATCAGGTTTTTTTAAAGAAGTTATTGTGTCCCCTGTTTTGAGTTACCGTTCTTTGAAATAAATGGTGACTGCAACCTTTATGTGTTTGTTTGAACAACACATTGGTTACACAGATTGACACAGACAAGTCATAATAAGACGATTTGCGCTGCGAAAAAATTTCAGCTAAATCTCTCTTTCTCTCTCTCTCTCTCTCTCTCTCTCTCTCTCTCTCATTCAATGTTTACTTTGTCTTCATTCACTCCTCTCCTATTATACATCTTTCGTTCCATACTTTCATACCATACTTGTGTTAAAACATTCATTCGTCCTTGGTTCGTCCTACTATGGTTCATAGTATTACATCAATGAGCATTACATATTTATAATAAATGATTGGCTGAATCGTGCAAGTGTTCACGCCACATGACTGTGCTATGTCTTTGCACGCGTCATATCTATACAAAATATTATACACGTTTATGATGATGGTTTGTTACCGATCATATGAAACTAACTACTCTAACTAAGCTATAGTAATTTCGTGTGCTGTGCTAAATTAACCTAAGGGAAATAACCTAATTAATTAATTCTATTTAAGCAAAGTGAGTTAGTCACCTTATAGTATTATTGGTGAATGAGATGATATTAATTGTGCAATGATTGGGTTAGTTTAGAAATGATATTTTAAGCAAATTAATATATAAATGATTATGTTTACATGGTGATGTGGTAAAATAATGTCTAATAATTGTATTTCTAACGTAGGTGTTAATCTAAATGAGGTTTTTACGTAAATGTAGGTGACTTATACCTATAAACTAACATAAATAATGTCATATATTTACTTGAACATTTGCAATTCAATTATAAACAATGTACTATACACATCACAATTATATATAACTACACTAACGTCGTCCTGTCTGGTGTAATGTTCGAGCACTGTTCCTTGTAGACTAGTGTAATAACATAGTTCAATTCACCACAGTTCTATATGCTCACCTTTGAGGATAGTGTTTATATAACAAGTTCCCTATCAGTTTCTGTAGGTTCACGTCTAACACTTTCGATGTAATTATTGCTTATCTACGTGTTAGCGCTGTAGAAATATCACTACTGTGCCTGTTCATTTACTCATAATGGCACTGTTTGTCTTGCACAGTTTAGTCGACTGGCGATATTAACGCACTTTAAAGTGTAAGTTTTTATCACTCACGGCACTGATTTCATTCATAACTACAGTGTCACTGTTTCTGGTGATACATCGTCGCTCTTCTTCTGTACTTCATGTATCTCTATATTTGAAGGTCTACTTAAAATGTCCACCAAAGAGTTCAATGATCCCTTCAAATGCTGGATTGTAAAGGCATAGTTTGCCAATATTAAGGACCATCTGTAGATCCTGTTGTTTTGAGGGATGCCAGACTGCATTACCGCAAGGGGAGAGTTGTCGGACTGGATTACAAACTCTGTCCCTGCCAAAAACCTATGCAGTTTTCTCACACAATAGATTACGCTAAGGTCCTCCAATTCAGAAGCTGAGACATACATCACAGGGTGGAACCTCCCGTCGTAAAACTGGCCTGATATACCAGATATGGAAATCGCACTTGCGTCTGTGCGGAGAAAATAGGTTAGATTTTGATTAGGTAAACGCAATATAGGTGGTACACTGAATAGATAATTCAATTTTGATAATGAGCCAATTAACTTTGCATCTTGCACATCTAGTTTAGCCGAAGCTTTCAAAATATTTGAAAAAACACTGGCGATTTCCGCCATATTGGGAATAAATTTACTATAATAGTTTACAAGACCAAGTAGACTTCGGACCTGTTTCTTGGTCGTTGGCATAGTCAAGTTAAGAATTTTCGTGACTATTTTCTCGTCTGTTTTGAGTTGGCCTCTGCAGATGGTATGGCCTAGGAAGTCAATTTCCTCCATGCCCAACTCTACCATAGTTGGTTTGACGGTAAGACCGAATAATCGTAACCTGTCGAAGACATGTCGAAGTTTCAGTAGGTGTGACGTCCAGTCTTCAGTATGAACCCATATGTCATCTATGTATGTAGAAATATTGGTCACCCCGTGGAGAAGATCCCTAGTAAGACGTACAAAAGTGGCAGGAGCATTACGAAGGCAAAAAGGGAGAAAGCACCACTCATAGAGCCCTAGAGGTGTAGAAAAAGCTGTCAAAGGAATTGAATTTTCTTCCATCGGGACTTGCCAGTAACCTCGAGTGAGGTCGAGTTTGGAAAATATACGAGATGTAGACATATCCAGGATCAAATCTTCGCATGCTGGAATTGGCTCAGCATCGATCTTTGTCACTCTGTTTAAACGTCGAAAATCGACACAGAGGCGACTTGTTGAGTCCTTTTTGGTGACAAGAACGATAGGAAAGGAATATTCTGATTGTGATCTTTGAATTATTCCACTCGACTCAAGAGATAGTATTTCCTTGTCGAGATTTGCCCTATAATTTAGAGGGATGGAATAAGGTCGACATTTGATAGGGGTGTTATCAGTCAGAATGATGGAATGCTCTATTCTGTCTGTCTTTCCTGGGATGTCGGAGAAAATGTCCTTGTATTCTGTCACTAAATCTATCATCTGTCGTCGTTGCTCGTCCGTAAGTTTGGTTTCTATCCGTATGCTGTCGATGGTCCCAGTCGTGTCTACAGTAGGGACTGGTAATTCTATTCCGTCGTCATCTGTCTGGTTAAGTACTGTTGTGGTATTAGCTGCGTGTGCTGTTACCTGGCTAAGTGTATTTGCGATGTCGCTGTCGTGTGTCGCCCTACCTAGTGTAGTTGCGTTTTGTACGTCTGTCGTCCGATTGACTGGTGTGGGTGCATTTTGTTCGTCTGTCGGTAGTTCCTGTCGTGAGAAATATGGTTTCAGCATGTTGATATGAAATATCTTTAATTTTCCCTTTATCGATATTTCCTAGTCGACATCTGATATTTTACGTTCGACGTTGAATGGCCCTTGCCAAGATGTTAGCAACAAATTACGTTTGTCTGGTAGCAAAAGCAGAACTTTCTGATTCGGTTCTAGGTGTATTGTTTTAGCACCCTTATTTGCATTATCACACTCAACTGGTCTTGATGCCAATAATGACCGTTGAACTTCGGCCGTCACATGCTTACCCTTTATTACACGATGTTGACAAATAGTACATGAACGACAGAAAATGTTTATATCAGAACATAATTTAGGCCAATAGAAGTGTGACAAAATTCTGGCTCTGGTTTTGTCATAGGCCAAATGTCCAGCAAACGGTGACTCATGTGCGATTTTCAGCACAGTTTGTCGGTATGTTACAGGTAACACCGTTTGTTGAATTTCATGGTTATTATTTGTGTAATAACGCATGAGAATTCCGTTGTGTATTCTAAAATACCAAGATGCATTTTTGGTAACTTTCGCTCGCTCACCTAACAATTTAAAATAAGGTGCGATAGTTTGATCGGTGCGTTGTGCCTCGATAAATTCTTGTCGAGTATTATTGTTAGTAGCACCGCAAGGTGTTAGCAGCTGTAACATCTCGTTTTGCAGGTCAGTGTAGTGTGTTTGCGTTTCTGATCTTGTTACAGCGTTTGCCAGGTTTGTTTCCTTCCAGGCTAATATATCATCGTTAGTACATTTCTTTAATGAGTCTAAACATCCTAAAATAAGATCCGTGCAAGGTTCTTGCAGGATTGCGCACGTAAATGTGCCGGTAAGGAACGGGGTATTTATATGCGCTTTTGCCAGTGGGTATTTCTCAATTGTTCCAGAGAAAGTACGGCATTTGACAAATTCACCCGTGTAATCTTCTGTTCTTAATGTTCTTAAGCATATGAAAGCTGGCAAGGCCCCCGGTGCAGATAACATCACAACAGAAATGATTAAAGCTTTAGAAGAATTTGGACTAGAGCAAGTCACTAGACTGCTGAACACATTATATGATACTGGAGATATACCTTCTGAATTATGTAATTCTGTATTTATTGCAATCCCAAAGAAATCAGGAACCTTAGAATGTGATCAACATAGAACAATTAGTATAATGAGTCACATCACAAAGATTTTGTTACGAATTATCATGCAAAGAGTGAGGAAGAAAATACAACCTGAAATAGGGGAAGAACAATGTGGTTTTGAAGAAGGAAAGGGTACAGTAAATGCTGTGTATATGCTGCGAACAGTTATTGAACGTGCTTTAGAAGTAAACAAGGATATACATCTTTGCTTTATTGACTACACAAAGGCTTTTGATAGAGTAAGACATGTCAACATTGTGGATATGCTGGCAGATCTACAAATTGATGGGAAAGACATTAGACTTATAAAAAACATATATTGGAAACAACAAGCTGCCATAAGAATTGATAATGAAGTAGGACAATACCAACCTATTAAGAGAGGTGTTAGGCAGGGATGTGTAATGTCTCCAGATCTTTTTTCCTTATACAGTGAAAATATTTTCAGAAATGTAGAAGACCTAAATGGAATCAGCATTGGAGGACGAAACATAAATAACATTAGATATGCAGATGATACAGTATTGATTGCAGACAATGCACAGGATCTGCAACAATTAGTAGACGCTGTGGTTGTACACAGTGAGCAGCTGGGGTTGGAATTAAATTGTAGGAAGACATAGGTTATGGTCGTCACTAGGAAGAACGAAGTACCACAATGTAATATACAAGTAAATGGGAATATTCTTCAGCAAGTGAATCGGTTCAATTATCTCGGAACAGTCATAACATCTGATGGCAGATGCCTTGAAGAGATTAGAACAAGAATCGCCATTGCGAAGGTAGCCTTTAGCAAGATGAAAAACATTCTGACCAATAAAATGATGTCAATTGAAACGAGAAAAAGAGTGTTGAGGGGATACATAGAGCCTGTTCTTTTGTATGGATGTGAAACTTGGACAATGTGCAGTCAAGCTGAAAAACATCTGATGGCTGTAGAAATGTGGTTTCTGAGGAAAATGCAAAGAATACCATGGACAGATAGAAAAACCAATGACCAAGTACTACAAGAGACAAATGAAAATCGTAGATTGATTAGAGAAATTAGACGTAGACAGTCAAAATTTTTTGGACATGTTATGAGAAGAAATGGACTGGAGAACTTGGTGACAGCTGGCAAGATCGAGGGGAACAGACCAAGAGGAAGACCGAGAGGAAAATACCTGGATGGCTTGGCCACATGGCATGGACGAGACAGGAACACTGAGCTGATCCACGACTCTGGTGATCGAGTGAAATGGCGAATCATGACCGCCCACGCTTTCCGGCATGGCACATGATTGATTGATTGAATCTTCTGGTTTCACCAGTTCTTTTCTCAGGCCAAGTAAAGTGCTCCCGCTGTCCAGTAAACAATGGCATGGTTGGTTATTTACCAGTGCATCGTAGAACTTCAATTTACCTCTGGAGGCATTATCTGCGCTAGTATCTTCGATGGAATATGGAATAACGTGACCACATTTTAATTTTCCATCCGCATGAAACCTGTTACATGTATCACATTTATTGAAATCAAGTATATCAGTAACTACTGCCACACTTTCACACGCGTTCTCTGGTAGCACATTCTCAAGTTCAGAGTCTATCACACTATCATCGTCAGATGACGTATCGATGAGCATAGCATTGTTTGCCTTCATCCTTTGTCTTCCCAGACACTTTGCCGAATAGTGTCCATAGCTCGAACAAAAATAACATTTGATAGCTCGTTTGAACGAGTTTCTTCTATTCTCTTGCTTCTTTATGACTGTTTCTAAATGAGATGGATATGCTGGGTTCTTATCGCACATAGAATAACTGGGATGATGTAAATTGCAGTATCCACATGGTGGTTTTTGATATGGCTGGTCTTTCTTACGATACTCTTTTTGCCTATACGATCTATTAGGTTCGTTTTTCACAAAGGCAGTGATCTCAGTATCATGGATGGTGGTTTTAAAGATATCACGATTTGCAGAAAAGTAAGCAGACCCACGTTTTTCTAGCTCTTGGATGGATTCTATGTCTGCCTGTTGGAGGAACTTTGCAAACGGGGTAGGGACCGTGGATATTACCTTGTCCATTATCATTAGATCTTGCAGTTTATCGAAGTTTTTCCCCACTTTTGCCGCTCTAAGCCATTTGTTAAATGTACTTTGCACGTTAGAGACGTAATCTAGGAAGGTTTCAGTAGGTTTGGGTTTTAATTGTGAGTATTGAATCTGATAACCCGGAGCGTCAAGTAAGAAGTGTTGCATGATTCTATCGTGGATGTATTGATAGTCACTCCTTAGTTCTGTAGGTATTGATTCTATTACTTTTAATGGCTCACCACTGAGATTTCTCATGTAGATCATTGCCCAATTTGTCAAAGGTATTTTATGAGTCTTAAGTTTAAACTCTATATTTTCAGTCCATGCAGATATGGAATCGCCTACGCTGTATGGCTTGATAAGGCCTTTATATTTGGAAAATTTATTTTGCTCCTCCTGGCTCTTTTGTTTACTCGAGGCTATTTGCATGTTTGACTCTATCTCTAATTCTTTCATTTTTACCTTTGTCTCTGATTCTACTTGTATCTGCTTCTGTTTAGTGGCTTCCTCTGATTCTTTCATCTCTTTTTGATGTTGTCTTTCTAATGCTCTTTCCTTTCTATCTATAGCAGCTTTTCTTTCTGCTTCTTCCTTCTGTCGAGCTATTTCTTCTTTGTATCTTTGATCAACCCATTTCTCTAACTCCTGTCCAGTATGGCCTAGTGCTTTGCCTACCTGGATGCAGTCATTTAACGATGCCATTTTATGATTTTATGTTATTTCACAATAATAATATTTCAATCTCATACAATAGTTGTACAATTATATGTTAGTTATTTACATCGTCACTGAAAATAAAGATGCATCGTTAAAATGGTCAGTATCAAAATTATTCGAAAATATACTCATCTAATCGGTTGGAAAAACTTGGCACTTGGGATGTTCCACAGCTGACTTCGATACACAGAATGATCGACACGATTAGAGAACTGACACTTCTGTTTAGTAGAGCATCAATACTTTAGAAAGCATGTATAAACTACAAATACATGTTCATCTTTCATGCGGCTGATCATTAACAAATGTGATTTGGATAATGAAAAAATGATGTTAATGGATGAATGGTATGATAGTATCAATGATTGTCATGATTTGTAAGATGCTTCGTCAATGAGTGTCACTGTCGTCTTGTCTTCACTTTCCTTCTGGTTGGTCTAACTACGCTCTATTGATTCCGTTTAGTAGCTAATATCCTCTTAAATGTGATAAAGGTTGACATTGATGGCTGTATCACACAAAATGGAATGTACACGATGGTGTGATTGGTAACTTTGCAACATATTTGTACATATATTCATTTAACCAAATTCATCAACATTTGCTATCACTTTTCACAGAATTACACAATTTCTAAATTATTTTCTTTTAATTGTGGCTCAAGCTCCACAACTGTTACTTTTTAAAGTATTTTGGTGGTCATTCTCGAAAAACAATCTATTTCAAACATTATATAATCAATAATTCACGTTTGGATAATTTTAACACCACAAAATAAATCTAGAGTCTTTAGACGTTGGTTCAGAAACTTCTGACACCAAATGGGTCCTGCCTGTCAGCAACCTACTTGCGACAGGTAATTCAGGACTCCCTACTTTTGCAAGACACGAATCAATAACTCGTGTGGTTTACAAAAGGATACATTTTTATTTAGAGCTATTTACACACAAGCTCTGCGAGCGGAATACTTCATGGATAATCAACAACATAGTATGTTTCACAGATGCATGGAAGAGGTGAAAATAATGATACTATTAACTAATTGGAATCTAAAGCCTAGCTAACACTATTGCTGATAAACTATATAAGGTTCCTAGCGAACACGTCTGTTCTCTATCCGTCCTTGTCCCAGTCTGAGGCACGCTTCTGATTGCGCGTTGAACCACGGACATTCAGTCCTCAGTGCGCTGGCGAGTTTCCGTGCGTAGAGTCCCAGCACGCTTGGACAGTTAGCTCAAATAACTGGGATTCTCCAGTTACTTGTCGAGAGGCGAGTTCCCTATACTCTTGGGAAAACCCTCGCTCATAAGCACTCAACGACCTCTTAGTTGACACGAGTGTGTCCTGTTGTCAAACTAAATATAGTGCCTGTGTCTCTCCTGTCTGGTGTTCTCTGTATAGCTCCGTCTTAACTCTTTAAGCTCCTGTGTAGATCTTTGACATTTCCCCTTATCTATAAGGCTGAAACCATCATTTTGAAGCAAATAAAACAAGCATTTATACTTCCACTATTCTTTACATAAGGGATTTTCCATTGGTCTTTTGACCATATGTGATCTTTTTTAATCATTCACTCACCATTCACTCACAGTTTCTACTTTCTTTCTCGCACTCATGTATACCAAATTTGTAATAAAATAAGGAAGAGTACATATGATTTACTCTGGAAATAGTTGTGATATCTTGTGTGTGTACATAAAGAAAATTAAATGTGTATTATATGTGTGGTGTTTGTATCTGGCAAAATTTCTGCAGGTCCATATATGTTGTCTGTAGTAAGAAAGTGCTACAAGTAGTTTTGTATGTATGTCCTTAGCTGTCTTTGGTATAGTATTGAGAAAAATTGCTTTATATATGTCGGTTTGTTTGCCTGTGTGTGTTTGTATGAGGTGTTTGAGTGTTGCGCGTGTGGCAGTAATTGTTGGACATGTATAATAAATGTGTTCCTCTGTCTCTTGTGTGTTGTTTCTACATAATTGACATTGTTTGAATATGTATGCTTCTACCTGTGTTGTAGGGGTCATACTGTATAACAGTCTATATGTGATCTCCCTAGCTTTTGGTGTTATGTGTTTGTTGTGTAGGTTTGAAAAGGTGCATGTGAAGTCAGTCAAGAAGTATTTGTGTCCTCTTTTAATCCTAAGTCTTAGAGATGGTGCTTGTTCTCTAACTAAATGTTTGTATATTGTGTATTTGTTGTTTGCTGTATTAACTGTTCATGTCCTTTTATTGCCTGTATGCATGTCTGATAGAATGTTGGCAGTCTTCCCCTGTAGTGTGCAGTTGCATTGTTAAGAGGTGTGAGATGTTTGATGTGGTGGCCTATGTAGTATAGTGCTAGTCTGTTCTGTTCTGGGTGTCTGATGATTTTACCTATGTGACTGATTCTAAGTGACAGTATTTTTGTCTGGATGTCCTGTAGTGCAATCCCCCCTTGTTTCCTGTCTTGTATCAGAGTTTTGTGTTGAATGTTGTGTATTGTGTTGGTGAAGATGAAGCGTCTGATTTGTTTGTTTATGTTTGTGACGGTCTGTTTGGGAGGGTCCAGTACTGTCGCTAAATATATTATTTTGGGTAATATGTATGTGTTGACTAATGTGCTTCTACCAAATATTGTGGATGTCTTGTACCTATACCTGTGTAACATGTCTGTGATCTGTTCGGTCAGTGCGTGCCATGTCTGTCTGTGTGTTTCTGTGGGATCACATGGAAATGTGATCCCATACAGCTTCATGGTGTCTATGTGTTTCAGATCTGGAGGGAAATCAGCCTTTTGTTTCCACTTTCCCAGACCCATTATCTGTGATTTCTGTACATTAATTTTGGCTCCACTGCCTTTTCCAAAATGGGTAAAGGTGTGGAGTATATTCCTTATTGATGTGTTGCTGGTGGGAAAGAAGGCAGGGTCATCTGCATAGGCGATGAGCTTCTGCTCTCCTATCCCATGCAGGAAGGTTCCTTTAATACTAGTGTCTTGTCTTATTTTCTCTAATAAAGGTTCTAAGGTGAGCACATTCAGGAGTGGTGATAAGGGACATCCCTGTCTTACAGATCTCGTGAGCCTGAAGCTAGCTGTCAGTGAATGGTTCACCAACACTCTGCTATCATGATTTTTATACAAGATCTGTATCCACTGCCTGTAGTATTCTCCTATGTTACGAAGTTCTAGTGTCCTATGAAGGTATGTGTGGGAAATTCTGTCGAAGGCCTTCTCTTGATCCAAGGATAAGATGGAGGAAGGACAGTCTTTCCCATGTGTGTAGTTGATTATGTCTCTAATGAGGTGTGTGTGGTTGTGTATATTTCTGTCTTTGACACTGCATTGTTGGTCGGGGTGTATTAGTGTTGGCATGAAAGGTTTAAGTTTGTTGGTGAGTGTTTTGGCGAGTATCTTGTAGTCTGTGTTGAGTAAGAAAATTGGTCTGTAGTTCTTCAGTTGTGTTTTGTCAGTTTTATCTTTGCATATGAGTGTCTGCCAGGTCTTAGTCAGATATGACTGAGCTACCGTATGACAGTAGACGGTACTACCTGCTTTCTGTCAGCGCCGAATGTTGGGCGGCGCTTACCAAACCCGACACCCCACATTTTGCCAACGGCTTCGGGCGGAAGAGCGCAATTGGGAGGGTACTAGCCTTATCCTGGTGCGAGGAAATGCAACCCAAAGACAAAATAAGTCATGGCAGGGCAGACCAGGCCATAAGCCTTGGTTGGCAGCTGGTCTAGGATCGAAGCTCCGACAGGCGGACAGTTAGAGCATTGCTTTGCTGATCCGGCAGCTTCTGCAGCTTGTCTTGTTCTAGATGTATAGGTGTTAACTTTCCTCTGGAGTGAACTAGGCAGGCCGAGAGAGGGATCATGCTGCATGGGCAACACATGGTTTCTTTATTTTAGCCCAGGCTTTGTGCTATGGAGAGGCAATAACTCCATCCCTGGTCTTAACCGGTCTCGGAATCAAAGCGAGAGGCAACTGTTACGGGATACTAAAAATGACCTATGTATTACAAACTCCTTTTTTAAAACAAAAGAGATGCATAAGGTCACATGGAAACATCCAAGATCCGACCATTGACATCAGCTGGACTTCATTATCACCCGGAGACAACATCTGAACCATACATCATTAACTCGAAGTTACCACAGTGCTGACTGTGATACAGATCATTCTTTGGTTGTTGCAAGGGTTAGACTGAGACCAAAGAGAATCTACACAGCTAAACACAAGTCTAGCCCCAGGATTAATATTATTAACACTCACGATCCTGGAAAGTGCTTTGAATTTCAACAGCAACTTGAGGACGCTTTCAATGATACATCAGAAAATTGTATAGTAAATGATAAATGGAGTAAACTTAAGGAAACTATTTATAAAACAGCGGTAGGGGTTTACGGCACTGTGGATCATAAGAGGCAGGACTGGTTTGCGGCAAACAGCCAGATACTGCAGCCCTTGATTGATAAAAAGAAGATAGCTCTCTTAAGAAACAAGGAAAGACCAACGCGTAACACTCTGAGTGAGCTGAAGCAAGCGAGGAAGGATGTACAAAAGGCTGCCAGGCAGTGTGCGAATGACTATTGGATCAAGTTATGTGAGTCCATTCAAATTGCAAGTGATAAGGGAAACATCAGAAGCATGTATGAAGGGATAAAGAAAGCCTGTGGTCCAATGATCAAAAGAAGTGCACCGCTGAAAACCTTGACTGGAGAAATCATCACTGATAAGAAACAGCAGATGGATAGATGGGTCGAGCACTATTTAGAGCTTTACTCAAGTGAGACCAAGCTGGCGGATGATGCCCTCAACGCCGTAGAGGCCCTGCCAACTCTTGACCACCTGGACACACTTCCCACTATAACAGAAGTTAAGTGTGCTATAAATGAGCTTGCATCTGGCAAGGCTCCAGGTAAGGATGGGATTCCAATAGAGGTTATCAGGAGTGGGCAAGACACCCTCGCTCTGCAGATCCACCAGCTAATAGAGCTATGCTGGCGAGAAGGACAAGTCCCACAGGATTTCAAAGATTCAAACATCATAACGCTGTACAAGAACAAGGGAGATCGGAACGACTGCAACAACTATAGGGGTATCTCACTTCTGTGTATTGTTGGGAAAGTATTTGCCAGAATTGTCCTGCGCAGACTTCAAGTCCTGGGAGATCAAGTCTACCCCGAATCACAGTGCGGCTTCCGTCAGAACCGGTCAACCATTGATATGATATTCTCATTGCGACAGATGCAAGAAAAATGCCGGGAACAAAATCAGCCACTGTTTATTGCCTTCATCGACCTCACAAAGGCATTCGATTTGGTCAGTCGTGAGGGTCTGTTCAAAGCACTAAAGAAGATTGGCTGTCCACCAACTCTTCTGTCCATTGTGGAATCGTTCCACACAGGCATGAAGGGTATAATCAAGTTTGATGGCTCAACTTCAGAAGAGTTTGAAATCAAGAGTGGAGTTAAGCAAGGTTGTGTACTATCCCCCACCCTCTTTGGGATATACTTTTCACTTCTACTGAAATATGCCTTTCGTGATCAGGATGACGGTATATACATTCACTCACGCTCAGATGGTGGCCTCTATAATGCTCAGAGATTGAAGGCCAAGACCAAAATTAGCAGGGTACTAATCAGAGAGTTGCTTTTTGCGGATGATGCTGCGATTACGACCCACTCTGAGGAAGAATTACAACATCTACTATCTGCATTCTCCAATGCTTGTTCTGAATTTGGTTTAACAATTAACAAAAAGAAGACACAGATTATGTCACAAGGTGCACATGGTGTACCATCAATCTTTATTGACGACGCCGAACTGGAGATAGTAGACCATTTTACATATCTTGGATCAGAGGTAAATAGCAAATTATCCCTCGATCAGGAAATCAACATCAGGATTGGCAAGGCAGCAACAACAATGAACATGTTAGCAAAAAGAGTCTGGGAGAACAGGAAGCTTACTGCCAAAACAAAAGTCCTCGTCTACCAAGCCTGTGTCCTTAGTACTCTTCTTTATGGCAGTGAAACCTGGACAACTTACTCACGCCAAGAGAAACGTTTAAACAGCTTTCATATGCGGTGTCTGCGAAGAATACTTGGTATTAAGTGGCAAGACAAAATCACAAATGCTGAAGTATTGGAAAGATCACGTTGTGTGACGGTGTATTCCATGCTCAGTCTTCGTAGACTTAGATGGATAGGACACGTTAGGAGGATGGATGATGGTAGAATACCAAAGGACATCTTTTTTGGTGAATTACAGACGGGTAGGAGATCTCAGGGTCGGCCTCTACTACGATACAAAGATGTGTGTAAGCGGGACATGATTGATACAGGCATTGATAATGCACAATGGGAGCACGTCGCCGCTGAACGTGTTGCATGGAGGGCAACTATCAGAAATGGAATAAAGACAAAGGAGAAAATGATTGCAGATAAAGCACACACAGAGCGTGAGAGACGTAAGATGGTGCAAAATGGTGGAAATGACCATGTTTTCACATGCACCTACTGTGGGCAAACATTTGCAGCAAGAATTGGCCTTACCAGCCACACTCGCCACCGCCATGGATCGTAGTTATTGCCATATGACAGTTATTAAGCCTTTTTGAAGCACAATGTACCAAACTATCGTCTGTCAAGACGGAAAGGTGCCAATGATGATGAGTGTAATGTAAGACATATTGCAGCTGTCCGGAAGATTTTTTTTTGTCAAAGGCTTCCTGATAGACTTTGAGGAGAAGATTGCCTAGAATAGGAAAGAAGTGTTGGTAGAAGCCCTTTTGAATTTTTTTTTTTTTTTTTTAAACTTTTATTGAGTGTTTAGAAATATTTGCATTTGTATTGTTCGTGTTGTTACAGAGCGTTGCATATGGAAGTATAGGTGACATATGCGCAAATTTCTACAACATTTGTTTCAATATTTTTACATTTGAAATGGGGGGTAACGAAATACGAGTACAAACAACAACAAGACGGTAGTATACCATTTTTTCCCTCTGCCACCCTTTCACCTGTCAGCTCCAACCCCACCAATACCATCATCACCACTTGGTAATGAGGAAAATGGCAGTAAAACTTGTTAGAACCGACCGGTGAAGGCAGCAGCAGCATCAAAACCAACAGTATCGAAAAGGTGGGGGGGGGGAGGGGGGGGGGGGGTTGTCAAGGAGTATCCTAGTTTACAATGCAGGACGGGTAGTTGTTGCATTTGTATTGTTTGTGTTGTTACATGTGTACTGTGTGTTCAGTATTTGTGTGCGTGTTTTTACAGAGCGTTGCATGTGGGCGTGTAGGTGACATATGCGCAAAAATTTCAAATATTTTATACATTTAAACATTTCTCCATTGACATTGTTGTAAGGAAATATTTTAAATCAAAAGCGTGATGGTAGCGGGCTGTTATTACTTCCCCTGCCTCCCTGCTCTCCTGTCAGCTCCAAAAACTCCTACCAAGTACCATCACTCTCGGTGATGATAAACATGGCGGTGTAGAACTGAAACAAAACGGCGAGGGTGGCAGCAGAGACAACAATCACAGTATCAAAAGGGTGGGAAAGGGGGATGTGATAGTATACGCGTTTACAAAGCCACATATATTAATAGTGATTGCATGATAATAATGCAAAGTAACAACCAAATACATAAGTAAATATCATAGTGACAAGGAATAACAGTGCTGAGACTAGTGATAGACTCAATGATAATAAATAATAGTTTTAACATGTGATTTTATGTGCTATATTGATTACCTTAGGAATGGTGTTTACATGAAATACATCTTATAATAATAATGACAAGGAATAAAAACCTACTAAGGGTGATGACAGCAATGCTAATATTAATAAACACAATGGTAGGATTTGTTTTGATAATAATCACATTTTCCAAACATGTGATTCCATTTGCTAAAATGATTTTCTTAGACATGGTGTTAAAATATGGCAGGTACCTACAATAACAATTGCATCCTGCACTGTTCAATAATATAGTAGGTGTAAAAAGGAGTTGGTTATCTTTTTTTTCTCCTTGCTTATTTTTTTATTTTTTTTTTTTATTATACATATACTTGCAACATGCAATGTTCAATAATAGTAGAAGTAAAAGGAGTTGGTTATCTTTTTCTCCTTGCTTATTTTTTTTTCTTTTTTTTTCTTTCTTATTTGTAAGGGTTCATTCATTTTTTTCCTTCCTCTTTTTTTTTTTTTTTTTAACTTTATGTAAAAAGTAAACAAGCATCAGTATTTGCACAACATTTTAACAATCTTTACATTTTTGTTTCCCTTGCCATCTTCTCACCAATTTGTTTCACTCCATCAATGCCCTATCACCACTATCTGGGCAATGATGGTAAAGGCAGGATAGATATTTGAACCAAACCGGTGTGGGTATCAGCAAAGGCAACAACAAATATGAGCGAGGGGAGGGGGGCACATGGGAAAGGGTTTTTGTTTTATTACTAATGATGACAATAATAATGATGACAAGAAGAGACATACTGAGGGTAATAACAGCCAATATAAAAACCAGCAATGGTAATATATATATAATATTATACTTATATTATACAATAATACTTATAACATCAATGATACTAAGGATGATAAGGTAGGTATTGACTACAAGGATAGGGGAAAGTCTTTACATGTTGTTTCCTCGCTACTCTCTCACCAATTGGTTTCACTGCATCAATGTCCCTATGACCACTGTAATGGTGGTACAGACAGGGCAAATGTTTGAAACAAATTAGTGGGGGTAGTAGCAAAAGCAACAAACCTTAAACAAAAAAAAGGGGGGGGGGACATGGGGGATGAAGTTGTAAAATAATAATGGTGATATCATTAATACTTATTTAATTAATGATACTAAGGATAAAAAGGGTAGGGTAATGATAGTAAAAAATTGAAGCCCTTTTGAAGCACAATGTACCAAACTATCGTCTGTGAAGAAGGAAATGTGCCAATGATGACACTTTTAGAAATTAAAAGTAAATGCTGAACGTTAAAAGTTGATTATAAAATGTACGTAAGCACAGCTTAGACAAACTTTCTTTAAGAAAACTATTGACATTATGCTTAAACTTATTGCATCTGACAGCTGTATTAGCTATTTCATTTTCTAAAGAATAATGAATAGATTTATAGTTAACTGATGATATTATAACAAGGTATACAATTTCCATTTTTAAATTCTAGTTTTCTCCCTTGTAACAATATTAGATGTTTATGTCCCCTCTAATTGCTTATCTAGGTGTTTTTCTTTTAGATATCTAGTAATTCCGCAGAATGCTTGAACATAACTGTTAATACGTGTAGTGCTCAATCAAGGTATTACTATAATGTTATTATGATATTTTAAATATCTCCCCCGATGTGTCTCCTCCTTGTCGTGGTGGGGAAGCTTACGTATCCCATCGACCCCATGTGCTTGCCGATGGATGAAAACTATATATCGGTCAGCTTATGGGATAGGGGCCAGACCAAGAGAGACACAACCTGCTGCTCTGCAGGTAGACTGAGGATAGCAGTCAAAAGTTTAAACAGGCGCACGAAGGCAGAATTTCTTGGTCCGGACAATACTCTAAGGCTCTCTGTCGAGGGTTTAGGCTGAACGTTTAAGCCACAAACCCTCGGATGTGAGAGCCAGGCCGATACCCACCTACGAAAAATAGAGGTGAGATACTGCGCACGCTACATGCCCAGTTCTGATACTTGTTCGAAGGCTCTCAGCTGGGGGATATGAGGGATTCCCGGATGAGAGGGCCTGGCCGTTTCTCATTCACTGCTGCACGGAGGTAAGGTGCGAAGCCGGCAGCACATGTAGCCTACCTCGTGAGCGAGTACTAAAATGCCGAAAGTGCCCCAGTCGAATGAAATGGTTACTAAAACTCTTATCTAACTCACAGAGTGTAGACAAAAGTGAAAAAAAAACGTCTCAATAACACGAAATTAGCACGGCTAGTGAATCCATTGCGTGGTCCGAAGTCAAAAGCAAAAGCTTACCGAGTGGATGTCGGCCGCAGTCTGACCGTTCCTGGTGTGTGCTTGAGCGACCAGTGGCAAGCGAGATGCCCAACATAGGGAAGTGAGGAACTAAAGAAGCCATGAGCAGGACGTCGCAACTCCTTGGGTGAGCCCAGTCTCAGAGCAATATGTGCCGGCTCTGCAATTATGGAAGCCTCCTTGGATAGCCTTGAATAGGCCCATGGTCTGCCCCTGCCTTCCCTTGAGGGTTGACCTGATGTCGATGATCGTTCTATCTTGACCAGCTGAGATGTGGGTGACATGACAACAATAAGTCTAACGTGTCTCGAAACCCGAGGAAGGCTAACCTCATTAAAAAATGCCTGCTGAAGCCGGAAGTGCCGTCCTACGGGTGGCAAACTAAACATTGGCACTACGCATTACGTCCGAGTGAAATGTCTCGTCCGAATGTCTCTCGTGCTAGGAACACCTCTGACTACCTAGTTTCCGAATGCCGCTCCTGTTCGGAACAGCTCTGACTAGGTAGTTTTCCGAATGTCCGCCGTGCCTGGAACATCTCTGAGGGGCGCACGGACAAGCACATGTCCGAAAACTCGCTGAGTGGATACCGTCTGCAGGCATGTCTGGATTGTGCGGGAACGGCCCGGGGCGAACGAAATGCCCAATATATTGAAGTGAGGAATTAAAGCAGCCATGAGCAGGACGTGACGATTCCCTCGGTGAGCCCAGCACCAGAGCGTTATGTGTCGGCTCTGCAAATATGGAAGCCACCCAGGATGGCGAAAATGCTATGGACTGTCCCTGCCTTCATTTGAGGGATGAACGTGCAGTCTTCGACTGTTCCACCTTGACCAGCTGGGAGGTGGACGGTACCACAAAAGGGAGAGTCTCCCAGGAATGCTAACCTGGTCAAAAATGCACGCTAAAAGTCGGATGTGTTGGCCTACGGGTTTCGGTCCAAGGGCGCATAATAGACACACCGAAATCACATCTGAAAAAACACTCCGGATGAACGCAAAGAAGAAGATATTTTAAATATTCTCTAAGCAAACGTAATTGCACCAGCATTTGGCAGAGAGAGAGAGAAAGAGAGAGAGAGAGAGAGAGAGAGAGAGAGAGAGAGAGAGAGAGAGAGAGAGAGAGAGAGAGAGACAGAGAGACAGAGACAGAGACAGACAGACAGACAGATGTAACAGTGGCAGGTTAAGGCGAACAAGCCACAAACATTACTCCAAGGCCGTTCTTTCTATTCATCTCATCTCATCTCATCTCATCATGTTCCTCTTGTACCTTGCGGTGTCGAGGTGAAGTATAAACTTCGTGAGAGTGCCCGGTTATGGGCTTCGTATATCGACATTCCCATGGATTCTGCTATTCCCTCCGTCCAACGTTTACGTGGTCGGCCTCTTCCTCTGTTTCCCTCTGGTCTGTACATCATTGCTTGTTGTGGTATGCTGTTGACTGGTAACCTACTTGCATGGCCAAACCATTTGACTTGCTGCTTTCTAATAAAATCTAGAGCAGCTTTAACCCCCACTTTAGTCCTGATTTCTTCATTTCTGATCTTATCTCTTCTTGATACGTTGAGTATTCTTCTCAGGAACCTCATTTCTGTTGTTGTGATTTTTCTTTTCTCTTTTTCTGTCATTGTCCAGGTTTGGCATTGGTAGCACAGAGTTGGTAGGAAGATTGTGTTGTAAAGTGCTTTCTTAGTAGTTATTGATACATGTGTGTTCTTTAGTATTGGTGCCATTTGTCCAATGAGTTGATTTGCCTTATTGCACCTATTTTCGATCTCGTCTTCTGATCTGCCATGTGATGATATTATACTTCCTAGGTACTTGAAGCTCTTTACTTGTTTCAAGGGATGTTCGTTTAGGTGAATTGTTGCTGTTTGTTCTTCTTTAGTTATAGTCATTACCTCTGTTTTACTTATGCTAATTTTCATGTTATGTTCCCTACACATTTCGTTTAGACTATTCATGTGGTCTTGTAATTCAGCTTCTGATTTTGCTATTAGTGCTTGGTCGTCCGCAAACAGGAGTTCTCTAATGGTTAGATTTGCAGATGGTTCTTCTTCTGTGTTCTCGTCATGCGGTATTCTTGCTGTCTCTGCTTGGCTGGTTTCTTTACATATGTTGTCTATATATGTTATGAACAAGAGAGGGGACAGGACACAACCTTGTCGTACTCCAGATCTTATGGTGAAGGGTTCTGAGTGTCCTCCAGTTGCTCTCACTATGCATTCACTGTTGTTGTATAAACTTCTACATAGGTTTGTTAGATGTGTACTCACTCCATATTGTTTAAGGATTTCCCACAGCTTGTTTCTATCTACCCTATCAAATGCTTTTTCTTGGTCGACAAAGGCTAAGTAGAGTGTTTCATTGAATTCGATTGATTTTTCTATAAGTTGTCTAAGAGCAAAAATGGCGTCTGTGCATCCTTTGTTTTTCCTAAATCCAAGCTGCGTTTCGCTTAACTGGGGTTCTAAAGTAGTTTGTAATCTTTTTTCAAGAATTTTGCAAAATATTTTCCCAGTATGACTCAACAGTGAAATGCCTCTGTATTGTGTGCAATCTCTTTTGCTGCCTTTGTTTTTCCAAATTGGGATAATTATGGCGTTTCCCCAGTCTCGTGGTGTCTGTTGTTCTACCCAAACATGGTTGAATAGTCTATGTAGCCAAGCTGTTCCCACTTCTCTTGCTGCTTTAATTAGTTTTCTTTTGGTATTTCATCCTGTCCCGGTGATTTGTTCAATGGGGCTAATCTGATGGCTTCTATAATTTCTTCTTTTAGTATGTCTGGTTCTAGTTCTTCGGTGGCAGCTATGTCGGTTTCTTGAATTCCTGTGACATCTGATGGGATGTTGAGAAGTTGTTCGAAATACTGCTTCCATCTTATTAGGATCTGGTTTTGTTCACTTATTGGTTCTCCATTTTCGCTGTTAATTATTTCAGTTGGGTCAAAGTGTTCTCCTCTGGTTCGTATTGCACTTATCTTTTTGTAGAAGTTTCTAGTTGCCTCCTTGTAGTTTTTATTTAGGGTTTCTCCATACTCTTCCCAGTCTTTTTGTTTTTCCCTCTTTACTATTCTACTCACATGTCTTCTCGCTATTCTGTATTCTCTGTAATCACATTCCTGTTTGCTCTTCAACCACTTTTTATATTTTTCCTTTTTTTCTTTTACCGCTTTCTTTACTTCTGCGTTCCACCAACTTGTTATTTTCTTTATCCGTATTTTGCGTTTTTTCGTGGTTCCGCATGTTATTTTTGCAGTATTTAAAATGCTTGATTTGAACATCTCCCATTCTTCTTCCACTGTTTTTCTTTCTGTAGGTAATTTTACAAAGAGTTCAGTTAGTTCTTTCTCATAATTTTCCCTTACTGCCTCGTCTTTAAGGTTTTTTAAGTTTACTGATTCGCATGGCATGTATTTTCCTGCTCTTTGTTTTCTTCTTCTGATGGTTCTTATTGTGGCAACGACTGCTTTATGATCTGTGTTTATACTGAAATTGGGCACTGCTCTTGCATCTAATATATTTCTCTTTCTGTTATTTCTTGTTAATATAAAATCAACTTGGCTTTTAGTATCTAGATCGTTCCATTTATACCAGGTGTATACTTGCGAATCTTTATGTTTATAGAATGTGTTTGTTATATAGAGGTCGTGTTGGTTGCAAAGCTCTATCAGTCTACTTCCGTTATCATTCCTTTCATTTTGCTGATCTCCAAATGCTCCCAGATATTTTTCTATGCCCACTCTGTTATGTCCTAGTCTTGCATTGAAGTCTCCCATAACTATGATGTTGTCCTGCTTATCTATTTTATTTAGCACGTCATGTATGTCTTCGTAGAAGTCCTCGCATTCTTGCTCATTATTGTTTGCATTACATGGTGCGTATATCTGTACATATGTTGTAATTGTTTGTTCTTTTATTCTCACTGTTATGATTCTTTCTGATATATATTTTATTTCTAGTATTCCTCTTGCTAGCCGTGGTTCGATGACTATTCCCACACCGTGTCTTGCCCTTTCTTGCTGTCCTACTCCAGAGTAAACAAACGTGTAACTGCGGTGGAGCTCCTTGCATCCTTTCCCCTTTGTTCTGGTGTCCGCTATTCCCATAAGTCCAATTTTCCTCTCCTCCATTGTTTCTATAAGCTCTTCTTCTTTACTATTGAAACCACAGACGTTCATTGTGCCTATTTTTTGAATCGCTGATCTATCTCGTAGTCCATTAACATTGCCGGGTCGATAGCCGTTTGGGTCAGTCCGTTTATACTTCTTAGTTTTTCTACGAGCAGTATGAAGATCCCCTGCCGGCTTGCTAGGCCAGTCGCAGATTTAGGACACGAATCTGACCACAGGGAGTCCATCCCCTATGGCGAGCCATAGCCCCGTTAGCCCATGACCTCGCGGTCATGGTTGCCCGGTCTGCACCACGTGGAGGTGGGGGTTGACTTGTGTAGTCTGCGGGTCATCGGCAGGCTACTAATTTTCGCTCTTCACCCCTCCTGGGAGAGGCTAGCCGATCCTAACCCTGCTGGCTGCAGGGCCAGGCGCATTCCACACCTTACAGACCGTTCTTTCTATTAAGCTACTTTAATCAGATTCACTTCAGTTCAGGAATAAACATACGTTAGAACAACCCACACTTCAAATCCAGATGTTCCCCAGCTAGTCACACGTCCTTCTTAGATGGTGGGTCCTTCACAACTGACCTTGTTCCTACGATCCTCGTCATAGGACGACCCCCCTAGCTACATAGCAGTTCTTAGCTACCCACCCCCCCCCCTCCTACTATGGTGCTTGCCCGTGCACTATTTCATTATTGACTATGCACACCTCACTGCCCCTTCTTCGTATTACTAACTCTGTTATACAGACAGAGAGAGAGAGAGAGAGAGAGAGAGAGAGAGAGAGAGAGAGAGAGAGAGAGAGAGAGAGAGAGAGAGAGGAGAGAGAAAGCGAGAGAGAGAGAGTATTATTTCCATAATACCATTGCTTTCAACTGTCAAACTGTCTGTCATCTGACTATATTACCTAGTGGTGTAGGGAAAGGGGGCGGGGGGAGGGCGTTGGGGGTGGGGTTCTTGACACTAAGGAATTAAGGCCATCTGGCTTGTACAGACCGGGGCAAACTGTGCAGGTTAGTTTTCTTTTTGTCTCCGACAGAAATATTTCGCATCTTACCGAGGATTCGAACCCGGGTCTCCTGATGGAGAACCCGGCGCCCTAGCCACTCGACCAGCCGATGCTCATTGCTGTCAAAGCTTCTCTCTATTTCCATTTGTTCTTCTGTTATCTACATTTTCACGTTGTTGAAGATGAAGACGGAGCCCTATGGGAATGTCCCTAGTGATGTGACATCGGTTCTTGACTCAAATAAAATTTTCTATACAAAACATGTGTATTTTCTGACTGTGTACTTTGATCTAGTTTTTATTTGTATTAAAAGTTAGTTGCATGTCCTTTACAGAACGTCACAATCAACCCCAGCATTTAATGTCTGTGATGTTCTGGGAAATTGTGCGTTCAGTAATTTGCCACTGCTTTCTCATAATATTGTGAAAATGAAAGCAAAGCAGTCTGCTTCCAAATTGCCGGCGCTCATTGCCCTCAAGCCACAGACTTATATTTTGTTAAATTATGATTCATATAGTATCATTCCGATTATTGCAGTGTTAACATTCAGCATGGCCGAATGGATAGGAACGCTCTTTCTTAAACATCCAGTGTGTTGATGCCGAGATAAGGGGTTCAACCCTTACACTGGACAGTTCGACTAAAATGTTGACTTCTCGTCCTTGACTTGGGGATGTAAGTTACAATGTAATGAAGTCGGAGTGAGTTCGACTGATGGTAAAAGACACTGATAATAGGAAAAGCTAATCCAGACGCATCATTCAGATAGAATGAAGTGTGTATAGACTCCGCTTGAATTCAAAGTGAGCGAGCGCTTAAAAACAAAAACAAAATCAAAGTATGTGGGATGGGCATATTTAATTTCTTTAACAATTTGGGTGGCCTTTTCTACGAGGCCAGTAAAAAATTATTTTTCGATAACAAGGACGATAGTTACCATTGAAAGACCACTTTTAGAAATTAAAAGTAAATGTGGAAAACTAAAAGTTGATTATAAAATGTAAGTAAGCAAAGTTTAGACAAATTTTCTTTCAGGAAACTAAAGGTTTTATTCTTAAACTTATAAGATCTGACTGCGGTTTTAATTACTATATTTCCTAAAGAAAAAAGAAGAGATATGTAGTTAATTCCTGATTTTATTACTAGGTATACAATTTCCTTTTTTAATTTCTAGTAGTCTCCCTTGTAACAATATTAGATGTTTATGTCCCCTCTCATTGCTTAACTAGGTGTTTTTCTTTTAGATATCAAGTAATTCTGCAGAATGCTTGAACATAACTATTAATACGTGTAGTGATCAATCAAGGTATTAGTATCATGTTATTATGATATTTTAAATATTCTCTAAGCAAACGTAATTGCACCAGCATTTGGCAGAGAGAGAGAGAGAGAGAGACGGGGGGGGGGGGGGGGGGGGGGAGAACTATTTGTTCAAAATGAATGAAATTTACAAACGTAAATGGCATTTCCTCTAAACATAATATTTATCTACATAAACCTGATAAACTTGCACGGCGTTTCGCCAGTGCGAAAATAAGTGCATGCAGGCCTTGACAGTGCCAGACCAGGTTTTGTTCTGCTCACTTCGCCTATTAATCGTCATCTCTCTCATTCCTATCACCTAGGCCATAGCCACCAGTCACACCACTCACCTTCTCGTTGTTACTTTGGCGTTGAAATCCCCGAGGATGACAGTCATTTCAAATGTTTACACTGGCCATGTCTAATTCGTTAAATCATTCCAGAATCCCTGGGCATGTGAACGTGAGGCGAAGAAATTCATTGGCATTGAGAATCTTTTGCATTTATTGAACCCTTGCCTTCTACAAATCAAGATTGTTCTTCTCCTATTTATACAGTGGTAACTCGGGATACGAACTTAATTCGTTCCAGAACTCGGTTCGTATCCCGAAACGTTCGTAATCCGAAACATTGAAATCAATTAAATAAAGACAATTCGTTTAAAGATGAAAGAATCGTTCTTTTTTTATTAACATCCGGTCGTTTACCTGACAAAACGCGAAGAATACCTGTACTTCACGTATTAATTAAAGATTGATTGATTGATTGATTGATTGACTGATTGATTGATTTATTGATTGATTGATTGAGGAACCGACAGCACAGCATTCGGGGCATTCCAATAAGCGCTCCGTCCCCATTCTCAGCAGCCAGCGAAGAGTTCCAACACTAATAGTTTCAGTAGCAATCTGATTATATGTCCATCTCGCCTTTCCGCTGAGCGTCAAGCGTCGGCCAAATCCCCTCGTCACAACTCGCTGCCTCATTCTTTACCAGACTATGGTGATCCGTTTGCTCCTCCGAGGTGTACACGTGCTCCCACAAGGCCGCAACCATGTCTGCCTTGTCATGCATCAATATTCCACCAAGTTTTTCCGAGCCAGCCAATCTGTCCGCCTGTTCATTCCCCAGAACACCGGCATGCCCAGGAGAAAAGATCCAGGTGACGCATGCTACCCGTGACCTCCGAAGCGAAGCAAGCCATTCTGCGCGAAACCTGCCTGTCCTCACCCTCCTCAGAATGCTTTCTGAGTCAGTTACAATCACGATGTGTGTACGTATCGTGTTCTCCATCCAGCGGAAAGCTGCACTGACAGCCTCCACCTCCATTCTTAAGCTAGATGTTGTGGTAACATACGTCAGGCTCTCCTGCACCAAACGTCGACCATTAGCTTTTGCTAAGAATCCCCAGGCACTCCTCCTGCCTCTCAACACCGAACCATCCGTGTAGGTAATCACATCACCTGGGCGAGCATTATCTTGAATTAGTTGCTGGATTTCCACTTACGTGGCCCCTGCTGGCCACTCTCTGCACTCCCGACTCAGTGTGATTATAAATCTGCACAAGTCTGACTGCTCCGCTGGCACTCTGACCTACTCCTCTCCTCGCCTAATGTTCTCCAAGATGCACACCTGTCTGATCGTATTCTCCGCCTGAGCCATCCATGATTTCCCTCTTATCAATCTCTGACCCTGAACTTCGTCCAGCGCTTCATGCAACGGGTGATCTGTGTCTGCAGCTACTCTGAGGTATGCCTTCGTCTGCATCACCTTGAGCCTACCAGCAACAGTCGGCAGACCAAGGATGTAACACATAAACACCACTGGGGTGTCTCTGGTGCATCCCAGAATGACCCGCATAGCTTCGTTCTTTATGCGCTCTAATTTCACCAGCTGACCCTTTGAGACAGTGAGCAGTCCTAGTCTATAATCAATCACTGAGAGGATCAAGTGCTGGTATAGTGTGAAGAGCAATCTCTGCTCTGTGTCCATTGCCGCCATAGTTCTAACTGCATTGAGTCCCTTTTAAGATCTTGTCACAACCGTCTCCACATCGTTCATGAAGGACAGACTCCTGTCAAATATGATTCCCAGAACTTCAGTTTATTCTCTCTGTTGACGCTTCTACCATCTATCGTGAGGCTTGGGGCATCATCTCTCACAATCCTGTTGTCCAGAGAGCACCACAAAACAGCCGCCGTTTCCGCGTGGATGACAGCACCCATTTCAGTGCACCAGTCAATCAGTTTGTCTACTGTCACCTGCAGCTCCTGGGCTGTTTGCTCCCTATATCTCCCCTGCCTATATGCAAGAACATCATTTGCAAATCTTAGTATCCTTCCATCCCCTGGTGCTTCTAGGTTTGCAATCTTGCTCGTATACACGTTAAAGAGCACCGGTGAGATTGCAGATCCCTGTGGCATTCCTGGGGTTAAAATATGTGGCTCTGAGGTCCACGCACCCAGACGGAGAGCAACCCGACGAGAATGCAGGACGGCTGCTATGCTGTTCACCAACCAGGTGAACCCATCAGTGCGGTCATCAGAATATCATAGCGAACTATATTGTTAGCATCCTCGAGATCAAGCGCTGCCGTCATCTTTTCCTGTCTACTCTGGAACCCTTCATAAACATCAAAGGCAAAAGTGGCTGCATTTGACCAGGTATCTTTTTCTGACCTGTAGCTACCCAGGCCTCTTGGAAGAAGTTTTCCCCTTTCCAAAATATCCTGCAGCTTAACAGCGACTATCTTCTCTAAAACCTTCCCAAATGTATTTTGAAGGGTTATGATCCTAAAGCCGCTAAGCTTTGAATGATCCTTGAATGATTCTATTAATTAAAGAGAAATAAAACTAACCAAATAAATTAAATGTAAAATTAAAAAAAAAAAAAAATTTAGTCTCTCTTTCTTCCCAATAAAACGCTCATAGGAAATTTTTCGCTTTCTTTGCTATTCTGAATCATTCGTTTCAGGAGTTTCTTGTCGCTGTTTCTTGGCAGCCGACTGGGCATCTTTCTAGACCAAGAAACTATCAAGGGAAATTTGTTGCTTTCTTTGTTGGAGAATCTTTCTGAAATTGGCCATCGCGTAATCATTGATCAGGTTTACTGCCCTGTAAGCAACAAGTTTGTTTGGATGGTGGGTTCACAATGAAGTCTTCGACGTCTGCCCACTTGCTGCAATTTTCTTTAATCCTGGCAGTTGAAACGATCACTGGCTCCTCATCATCGGACGACTGCTCCTCCTTTAATATCTTTAGCTGTTCATTCTAAAGATCCAGAAGCTCATCTGTAGTGAGCTCTCCAATTTGGTCCTCCAAGTCGTTGCCATGGACTTCCAGGCCCATATTTTTGCCAAGGACAAAATCTCATCTACAACATTGGCACATAACAGCAGAGTTAGCCTGTCCTTCATTGGTTTGTACCCCGGCAGTGCTTTCTCCTCCTGTGTGATAAAGGTCCTCTTTGTCATTTTCTTCCAGAAGAGGCCCGTTTCATCGCATTTAAAGACTTGTTAGTGAACGTAGTCTTCCTCTTTGATGGTCTTATCAAATTCCACCTTGAACGATTCGGCTTATTTCTCATAAGAACTTTCATCCTCTCTGTGCCTAATTACACTATGAATGAATTTTAAAAAAAAACGTTTCAAACCAGCTTCTGCTGACTTTAAAATCGTCAGTCTCAGCACTTGTACCAAGCAATTCCGACAATAAATCACTGTGCAATAGCTTCGCCTTTCACATATTATTGCCTCACTAACACTGTCTCCTGCAAGTTGCTTTTCATTGATCCAGATCAAGAAAAGATTTTCAACTTTCTCTAAAATTTGAGGTCTTTGTTTCTGCAGCTTAGTTACGCCTTTCGCCACATCGACTGATTTGAGTAACTCTTTGTTGTTTATGATGGTGGAGATAGTTGATTTTGCCATGCAGTACTTATTAGCGATGTCACACACACGAACGCCATTTTCATGTTTCATAATTATTTCCTTCTTTACCTCATCTGGTATACGTTTCTGCTTCCCAACAGCACCACTACCGTTCTTGGAACTCATAATTGATGGGGTTAACACGGAAAATAATGAAAGATATAAACTGAACACAGTGCCACTGCTAAGAAATCTTTTACTGCTGTGCAGTGAAGGCCAATGAAATCGAAGCTGCGCACGCATGAAAAACAAGGCTACTAGGCTAGCGCTAAGCGATGTTAGTACTGTACTGCGTGGCCTTCATTTGTACTGTACGCGATCGTTTGTCTCCAACGTTAAACCTTGCTCTCTCTCTCTCTCTCTCTCTCTCTCTCTCTCTCTCTCTCTCTCTCTCTCTCTCTCTCTCTCTCTCTCTCTCTCTCTCTCTCTCTCTATCTCTCGCCTTCGTTCGTAATCCGAGGCACTGTTCGTTACCCGAGACAAAATATTTTCGGAGTTGTTCGTATCCCGAATTGTTCGTGACCTGAGGCGTTCGTAACCCGAGGTACCACTGTATATCCACTATAGTTGATACCCCAAAATATTTGTGTATTTCCACCAGAATGGTTTATGCTACATACCTCGGAAGTTATAATGCCCTCGGGTCTCACATATACCTAACAGTTTAATATTAAGTCTTCTCATTTCTTTCTTAATGTTATCAAAGTTTGGTATGGGCGTGGTTAATTTTCTTTAAATTTTGTGTGGCCTCAGGAGACCAGTAAGAAATTGTTGTTTCCCCACAGAAGAGAAACGTTTAAAACTACCAATAGACCAATGTCATTCAATCCGATCCGATCCGATTTGTAAAAACAAAAAAAGAGAAACTTTCCACCTCGGTCAACCAGCCTCAGTGGCGTTGGTTACAGTTGTGGTGGTTCATTGTGCGGTATAGATCGTTCTGGTTTTACAGCGGATGTTTAAGAACACACGTTCTTATCCATTCGGCCATGCAGACCTGCACTTAGTGATTTTAAAGCCAGCAGAGGATGGTTTAAAAAATTCAAAAGGCGCACTGGCGTGCGTAGTGTTACTAGGCTTGGCGAAGGTGTGAGTTCGGACAAGTCTGGGGGGCCGAAAAATTGTATTAAACACTATATTTATTCTCTATAAAATGTGTTTTTGGTATGTATTTTGAAATTTCTAGAACGAATGAATTGGATTTACATGGAAATAACTGACTCGGTTTTCGTCGGGTTCGGATTTCGTCGATTGTTTTTGGACGAAAACCGAAGTTTTACTGTATTAACTACGCGATGACATAGCCAGTCGCCTCTAATGACATATTATATTGTTGTCCTCTCTTGTAGACCCCGGTGAGACAAAGTGCATATTTTCATCACAATTCTTGGTTTAGTTCATTATTTCCTTGAATTTCCATAATACCATTGCTTTCAACTGTCAAACTGTCTGTCATCTACTGACTATAGTACCTAGTGGTGTAGGGTGGGGGTGGGGGGTGGGGGGTGGGGGGGGGGTGGGGTGGGGGGTGGGGGTTTCTGTCCCCGACAGAAAAATAATCCGCTCCTTACCAAGGATTCGACCCGGGTCTCCTGAAATAGAACCCGGTGTTCTAGCCACTCGACCAGCCGGTCCTCATTGCTGTCAAAGCTTCTCTCTGTTTCCATTTGTTCTTCTGTTATCTTCATTTTCACGTTGTTGAAGATGAATACGGAGCCCTATGGGGATGTCCCTAGTGATGTGACGTCGGTTCTTGATTAAACTCAATTTTTAATTTTCTATACAAAACATGCCGGCTTCCTGGCCTAGAGGTTAGCGACTTTTCTCCGTAATCTCGTATACTCTCGTGACGAGAATCAGCAGTGGTTCGAATCGCTACGGTAAAATACGGGGTATGTGAGCCGGCCGCTCAGAAAGCAATGACAAACTACTGAGCGTAATCTTGCAAAGAAGTCAACAATCAGCTGAAAGATGCTGATGTTGACAGCGATGTCCTGTAAAGGATATGCAAAAAAAAAAAAAAAAATACAAAGCATGTGTATTTTCTGACTGTGTACTTTGATCTAGTTTTTATTTGTATTAAAAGTTAGTTGCATGTCCTTTACAGAACGTCACAATCAACCTCAGCATTTAATAACTGTGATGTTCTGGGAAATTGTGCGTTCAGTAATTTGCCATTGCTTTCTCATAATATTGTGAAAATGAAAGCAAAGCAGTCTGCTCCCAAATTGCCGGCGCTAATTTCCCTCAAGCCACAGACTTATATTTTGTTAAATTATGATTCATATATAATCATTCCGATTATTGCAGTGTTAAAACTTCAGCATGGTCGAATGGATAGGAACGCGCTTTCTTAAACATCCAGTGTGTTGATGCCGAGATAAGGGGTTCAACCCTTACACTGGAATATTCGACTAAAATGTTCACTTCTCTTCCTTGACTTAGGGATGTAAATTACAATGTACTGAAGTCGAAGTGAGTTCGACTGATGGTAAAAGACACTGATAATAGGGAAAGCTAATCCAGACGCAAAATTCAGATAGAATGAAGTGTGTATAGACTCCGCTTGAATTCAAAGTGAGCGAGCGCTTAAAATAAAACAAAATCAAAGTATGTGGGATGGGCATATTTAATTTCTTTAACAATTTTTGTGGCCGTTTTTATGAGGCCAGTAAAACAAAAATATTGTTAAAGGCGAGTAAAAAATTGGTACTTTAAAAAAATTGTTATTTTAAGTATTTGTTTCATCTTTTTTTTTTTTTTTTATTTGTTCTATTTAAGACTATTTTAAAATAAATAAATAAAAATAAATAAAACAGTTATATTTCTCTGGTAACTAAAAAAAATATTAATAAATTAGCCGCGAGAGCCCAGGGGCCGAACGCTTACTCTGTGCGCTTAGAGAAATGTATTTGCATGTTTGATAACTACTTATATGAATTCAATGAGACGCTCCCCACCAGAGGCTGGGCGAAGCCGGGCCGGATCATCTAGCTGACATTAGTAATAAGATATTTTTTTTAAAGGTTGCATGTAGATGTTTATTGTGTCTTTGTTGTTTCTGGATTCTCTTCATCGTCTGTGTCAGTGGTGATGAATAGTTTTCGTAAAGATATGTTGTCGTCTCCATTGTGGTCTGTCTTTGTCCGTTTGATTTTCATGTGGGAATGCCTTGTTTGTTTACTTTCTTTGGTGTAGCTATGGGGGACTCTTCCTCACAATCACTGTTTTCCTTCTCCTATTGGGCTTGTTATGTGTGACTTCCTTGAAACCCTCTGTCGTATCTGCCTTTTTGTCGTTTGTAAAGTATCCTTCCTCCTCCTTTTGGTCTTTCTCCTTGGTCGAGGTCGTTGTTGGGTCTGGGTTTGGGGTCGTAGCTTGTTTCGATTTTTTTTTTTGGGGGGGGGGGGGGGGGTGGCGGTTACCCCAGACAAACTAGTTCCCCCGCCTCCCCCATTTTTGTGTGGACCCTTAGTCTCACTGTGAGCTATTGCCCACAGTGGTCCATCAGGCCCGCATCTAAGGTGAAGATGTGTGATGAGTTTTTATTTGATCATCCAGGCCCCGACCAGACCAGGCGCGCTTCTGGGGGGGGGGGGGGAAGGGAAAGTAGATGCGTCTGATTCTAGCCAAAGGACCGAGAAGGATCATCCTGGCATCCGGTCAGACCAGGTATACTACTGAAAAGCCAGCAAATACACTTGATCTTAGCCAAAAGGCCGAAAATCTTTTTTCCCCCCTTTATTCCATACAAAGCAATGTATATTTACACGGTGTAATGCGTGTTTCTTTTGTTTGTGTATATTACAGAGCGTTGCCGTTTGTTAGTGTTAAATGTCACATGCGTTAAAAAAAGGAACAAATACATACATATACTGTTATGATAATATGACATTTATGGCATTGTGCATGTAAACACACATTGCTCGCTTCATTCCCATCTCCACAAGCGGAAAGTATGTTAAACCTGTCCATCTCTCTCTATCCCCCCTCTCTCTCTATCTCTCCCCCCCCCCCCCCACAGACACACACACATTATGTCTTGATTTATCTCGCGCTTTCTGGAGATAGCAGTACATTGAATGCCGTGAGCTTGGGCAATAACCTTACATTATTATTCCAATAAAAATGTGGGTTCCCTATAATTACTAGGTCACATAGTTTCAGAGGTGAAGGATCATATGTTTGATGTTGCTGGCCAGGTATCAAATTACATGGTGATGCTCCATGACACTTTTTGTTTGGGGACAAGAAGCGGAGATTTATAACTAGCAATTAGAGTCCATGACCTGTCCAGATGGAGATAGTTGGGCCAAAGTTGTGATTGTGTCTGAGCATCAAATACAACGGGAAGGACTTAAACCTGACCACAACGTCCACCCCTCCCCAATATATTCCATTTTGCACATTCAAATATAATAATGAGAAAAATAACACAATGGTAGTAGTAATAATAATGGCATTTTTTTTTCTAATTGCAAGAGAAAACGAAATTAAGGAGAGTTTACACATTTCAGTCAGGGAAAATAGTAGATAGTTTGTATTTGAACATTAGTCAAAATTCTTTGGGCATGTTATGAGAAGAAATGAATTGGAGAATTTGGTGACAACTGGTAAGATCGAGGGGAACAGACCAAGGGGAAGACCTAGAAGCAAGTACCTGGATGGCTTGGCCTTGTGGCATGGTCGAGACAGAAACACGGAGCTGATCCATGACTCTGGTGATCGAGTGAGATGGCAGAACATGACCGCCCACGCTTACCGGCATGGCACATGATGGGTGGATGGTTGTATGTAAGGGAGTTGAACCTTGCCCTGATTCTGCAATTCCAAACTAATTTTCTGTATTCTGCTAGTGTTTAAAGTAGTTGTGTGTGTGTGTGTGTGTGTGTGTGTGTGTGTGTGTGTGTGTGTGTGTGTGTGTGTGTGTATGTGTGTGTGTCTTTGGGTGTTTTAGGAAGAGTGTTCAGAAAGATTGACTTGTAAATGTCTGTTTGTTTCCCTGTGTGTGTTTGTATTAGTTGCTGTAGAGTTTCCACTGAACCTGTGACTGTTTGACATGAGAAGAAAATGTGTCCCTCTGTCTCTTGTGTGTTGTTCCTGCATAGTTGGCATTTTCTTATTTGTCTCGATTTGAAATGTACTTTGGGTATTATGGGAGACATATTAAAAATCAATCTGTAAGTGACATCTTTCGCGTTAGATGTGATGCATTTGTTGTGTAAGTTGGAAAAGGTGGATGGGTAGTCTAACATGAAATATTTCTGTCCTCTTTTGATTCTCAGTTTAAGTGATTGTACTTCTTTACTAACTAATTGTTTGTATATTTCTCGTGTTGTTTCATGTATTAAATGTTCATGTCCTTGTATTGCCTGTATACAATTGTGATAGACAGATTATAGTATGCCCTGATAATGTGCTGCTGTATTGTTTAGTTTTGTGAGATGTTTTATTTTGTGTGCTATATAATGTAATACTAATCTATGTTGTTCTGGATGTCTGATAATATAGCCTATGTGGCTGATTATAAGTGCTTGTATTTATGTTTGTATGTCCTGAAGTGCTATTCCTCCTTGTTTCTTGTCCTGTATGAGAGTTTTATGCTGTATGATGTGTATTGTGTTACTAAATATGAAATGTCTTATCTGTTTATTTATGTCTGTGATTGTCCGTTTTGGAGGGTTTAACACTGTCACTAAGTATATTATTTTTGGTATGATGTATGTGTTAACTATTATGCTTCTACCAAATATTGTTGCTGTTTTGTATTTATACCTGTGTAGCATGTCTGTGATCGGTTGTGCTAGTTGTAGCCATGTTTCTTTGTGTGTTGTTCGGGGGTCACATGGAAATGTGATCCCATACAGTTTCATATTTTGTGTATGTGTTAGGTCTGGAGGGAAATCAGACTTTTGTTTACACTTACCCAGGCACATAATTTGTGATTTTTGTATATTAATATTGGCTCCACTGCCTTTCCTAAAGTGGGAGAAAGTGTGCAGTATGATTTTGATGGACGTGTTACTTGTAGGGAAGAATGCAGTAGCGTCTGCATAAGCAATGGCCTTTTGCTCTCCTATTCCCTGTATGCAAGTGTCTTTAATGCTGGTATCTTGTCTGATCTTTTCTAATAATGGCTCTAGTGTCAGTATATACAGAAGTGGCGATAGCGGGCACCCTTGCTTTATAGATCTTCTCAGTCTGAAGCTAGCAGTCTGTGAATATTTCACTAAGACTTTGCGTTCAGGGTTGTTATACAAAATCTCTATCCACTTTCTGTAGTACTGTCCTATATTGCAGTGTTTTAGGGTTTTGTGCAAATAGGAGTGTGCGCTTCTGTCAAAGGCCTTCTCTTGGTCCAAAGACAAGAGGGAGGATTGACGGTCCTTCTGGTGTGTGTATGTTATAATGCCTCTAATAAGGTGTGTGTGTGTGTGTGATTTTGTATATTCCTGTGCGGTACACTACTTTGCTGGTTTGGGTGTACTAGCTTTGGTAGGAATTGTATGAATTTGTGTGCTAGTGATTTAGCCATAATTTTGTAATCTGTGTTAAGAAGTGAAATTGGCCTGTAATTTTTCAGTTGTGTCTTGACTGTCTTTGCTTTGTGTATAAGATTTATATAAGACATGTTGCAATTATCAGGGAGTTCTTGTTTGTCAAAGGCTATTTGATAGACTTTTAAAAGAATGTTACCTATGATATGAAAGAATTGTTGATATAATTCTACTGTTAATCCATCTGGTCCTGGTGTCTTGACTTTGTTCATTTTACTAAGTGCATGTGTTATGTTTTCTAGTGTCAATTGTGTGTCAAATATCTCTTTGTCTGTGTCTGATATCTTATTTGTATATTGTAAGAAACTATCTTGTACTCGGCGGTAAATAAGTGTCTATAGTATTGCTGGAATGCTTCTGTTATGCGTGTTGTTTCTGTTTGTGTGATTCCTTGCATGTCTATTATTGTGTTTATCTGTTTGCTACGCTGTATGTTTTGTTCTATTGCCATTTATTGTTTGCTGGGTGTCTCTTGTGTGATGGTGTTGAGTTTTGTTCTAATTAGCGCACCCAGGTATCTGTGCTGTTGGTGTTGTTCCAGTTACATTTCTAATGCATGCAAATATGTTGAATTTCTGTCGGTTTGCTTTGTTAAATGTATTGCTGTTTGTATGATCTGTTCTCGTTGTAGTCTACGCTTGTGTATGATGGATGCTAGTTGTTGGGTCCTGCTCTGTATTGTGTTTTTCAGTAAGTCCCAGTATTGTCTAATGTTATCAGTTGGTATAATATCAGTGCATGTATGTATCAGGTCTGTCATATATTGTATATATTCTGTGTTTTGGAGTAATGTGGTGTTAAATTTCCAGTGTGGTGATCGTTTGATTGGTTGTGTGGTTGTGTTATTTATAGTGATGTGTGCTAGTATTGCTTTGTGGTCTGTATATTGGAGAGTTTCTTGTAGGTGTTTAGTCTGTGTTATGTGGTGTGTTGTGGGTACGTATATTCAATCTAACCTAGATGATCTGTTATGTGCATGGTTTCTGTGCGTTGTATCTGGACTGTTGGGGAGTTTATGCCTGAATGCGTCTACTAGGCCATGTGTGTCGATTATGGATTGCAGTGTATCGAGTTGATTCATGTCGTCTCGGCCAGCTCTTCTTAACTGCCGTTTAACTTCCCCGCCTATTATGTCAGCAGAAGCTAAACAACAATTAAAATCACCTGCTAAAACAACATTCCTCCCTCTGTATGTCTGTGCTAATAGGTTTTCTAAGTGTTCGAAGAACTGTGGTTGATAAACGCTATTTGCTGGGGCATGTATGTTGATTAAAGCGTATGTGTGTGTGTTGTTTCTAACCTGTATGATGGTAATATCTCTTTGGTCATCCTTGTGTGTGTCAGTAATTTCCCAATTGTCTGATGTCTGCAGTATGGCGGTTCCAGAACCTGTACGATGTGTCGACAGGCTGAAGCATGAGTGTCTGAGCCCTAATTGTGTATTGATTTGCTTTGTCTGTGTGTATTCGCATATGTTTGTTTCTTGTAGGAGAATGAAGTCGGGTTTATATTTGTGTATGAGTGTGACGATGTGTTTTTGTTTTGTGCGTAAACCTGAAATGTTCAGACTAATAATAATAATAATATCATTAGTCATCAAAAATTAATCAAAACAAGCAAATGATATTGTTGACTAACAATAATAAGAAAACAGAGACAAACGAGGTTGTCTAGTTGAGATAGTTATTTTTTTAACCCTTGTTGTCCTGATGTAGACTGATCTTATTGTAGATGTTAAAACAATAGGCCATCTTCTTCGGTGTCAGTATCAGTATCAGTAGTATTCATAGATATCAATTCTGATTCAGTTTTATTATCCAAGGAGTCTTTCTTGGATGTTTCGTCAGTATTTTTGATTTGTCTTTCTTTATTTCTTTTTTTTGGCGTTGATTTGGTTGGTGAGTTTACCTCTTCTTCTTCTTCCTTAGTACTGTTTGTTGAGTTTGGACTTACTCCTCGTAGTTGTGTTTTTCTGGTTTTGGAGTAAAAACAGTTGTAAAGAGTTCTTTTGTTTGTGTTTCCAGAATGTAGTTTCTTTTTCTTATGGGTTTGGCGGTTCCCTCGCCTCCCCGTTTTTGGCGTGGACCCTTAGTCTCACTGTGAGCTATTATCCACAGTGGTCCACCGGGCCCACATTTAAGGTGAAGCTATGTGAGGTGGTTTGATCACCCCGGCCCCCGACCAGACCAGGCGCACTACTGGGCGTTCAGCAGCAAATGTGCCTGATCCTAGCCAAAGGACCGAGAAGGATCATCCCGGCCTCCGACCAGACCAAGCGCACTACTGGGGGTGGGGCGAATGTAGTTTTCTTGGTTGTCTGTGATAATTAGTAAAATCCGAAGGTGGCATTGAAAGTACGCCTTTAGAAATTAAAAAGAAATGTGGACCGTTAAAAGTTGATTATAACATGTATGTAAATAAAGTTTAGACATAATTTCTTTAAGAAAACTATTCTTAAGCTGTTATTTATGACTGTATGGTTAAGTACTTCATTTCTTACAGAACAATGAAGAGATTTATTGTCAACTGATGATATTATAACTAGGTATACATATTCCTTTTTAAAATTCTAGTAGTCTCCTTGTCACAATATTAGATGTTTATGTCCCCTTCCATTGCTTATCTAGGTATTTTTCTTTTAGACATCTATAGTCTGCTTTTTTTTTATTTGCCCAAATATAAAATTCCATATCTCAGTAACCAACTGACGGAAAATGATGAGATATAGCATATAACCTTATCATTATGTCCACCCAACAAAAAAAATTTTGTCCTGGAGATTGTACAGCAGATGTCAATGTGTGTTTATATGCGGTATATAATTTACGGCTCAGAAATTAAGTCCATCATTTTAAAAGTATTACAGCTTCACCAAGACACATCCGCGCTTGTTTTGAAATTGTCTCGTGGTTTTCGATTTGGCACAGACTGCGCGCAGTTAAATGGGATTGTTCAGAGGTGTCTTCTAAGTGGGTTCTTTCATGAAACGTGATTAAATAAATAAATATATAAATAAATCTTACCATTAATATAATATTAATATTAACATATTTGAATGTTTGAATTTGAATAATATAATCAAAGATATGGAAACTAATCACCAGAAAAATGAATCCAGAAAATTTTTTAAAGAACTGAAGTCAATGAAACGAGGGCACCAACAAAACACATATGGTTTAAAAGACAAAAATGGGAATATGATAAATACCAATGAGGAAATGTGCAACACATGGAAAGAATATTTTATTGAATTACTAAATTGTGAAGCTCCAAGTAACATTTTCTCACAGGAAGAGGTTCTAACATGCGAACCACAAATTGAAGAACCTACATTTGAAGAAATCCTATATGTAATCACACGACTTAAAAACAATAAGGCAACTGGGACTGATGGAATTGCTGCTGAATTTATAAAGGCAGGTGGCCATGCATTACATCTAAAGCTATACGAACTAATAATAAAAATCTGGAGGACAGAAGAATTACCCCATGACTGGAAAGAGTCATTATTGATACCTATCTTTAAGAAAGGAGACAAGTTCCAATGTGGAAATTATAGAGGAATATCACTACTGTCCACAAGCTATAAGATACTATCCGCAGTATTACTAAATAGACTAAAACCATATTCAGAAGACATATTAGGTGACTACCAGGCGGGGTTTAGACAAAACAGATCAACAATAGATCAGATATTTATCTTACGACAAATAGCCGAGAAACATTGGGAATATAAAAGAGATCTCCATAACATTTTTGTGGATTTTAAAAAGGCTTATGATAGTGTCCATAGGAATAGTCTATGGAATGCTATGCAGGAATTTGGAATACCAAGGAAGTTAATCAACATGACCAGACTATGCATGGAAGATACTTATAATATAGTAACATATAAAGGCAGGAAATCAGACCCCTTCCAAATAACATCTGGCTTGAAACAGGGTGATGCACTATCGCCGCTACTCTTCAATCTGGCTCTAGAGAAAGTTGTAAGGAAGGTAAAGGAGGAATGTGATATTGGAGGAACATCCAAGCTGCTTGGTTATGCAGATGATATAGATATTATAGGGCAAAGTGAACAAAAGACATTGGAAATAAAGACTCACTTAAAGGAAAAAGCCCAACAGATGGGGCTGGTTATCAACCAAGATAAGACAGAATATATGGTAATTTCAAGAGACGGAATGGCTAGAAACTCTGGCCACATACAAATAGATAATATGACCATTAAAAGAACGGAAACATACAAATACCTGGGTACGATCTTCAACTGCTCCAACATCATAAGGGAAGAAATACAAACTAGAATCAACTCTGGAAATAAGATATACTATGCACTACAACATCTACTAAAATCAAAGGCGCTATCTCGTAACACCAAAATCACAATATACAAAACACTGATCAGACCAGTTGTGCTGTATGGCTCTGAAACCTGGAGTACAACGAAAGGAGACGAAGCCTTGTTACAAACCTTTGAGAACAAAATTTTAAGACGCATCTTTGGACCCATTAGGGATACACAAAGTGGAGAGTGGAAAAGAAGAAGTAACAAAGACATTTATGATCTGTTTAAGTCCCCGCTAATCACTGGTATCATGAAGGCTAATAGACTACAATGGCTGGGGCATATAGAAAGAATGGAAGATAATAGGGAAACAAAACTCGCTTACACTCAGGAAATAAATGACCGTAGACCCCGAGGTAGACCAAGAAGGCGGTGGAGAGATAATACATGTGCAGACCTGCAAGCACTTGGAATCAACGACTGGCAAGAGAAGGTCCACCAGAGAGACGAATGGAGACGGATTGTATTTGCAGCAAAGAACCTCAATGGCTCGGAACGCTGAAGAAGAAGAAGAAGAAGAAGAATATTTGAATGTGTGAATATTGTTCAATGGAATTGAAAGTGAAATAGTGTACACTTCAAACAGTGGCGCGCAGAGGTTCTTTGATGCCCGGGGCCAACCTCTTGAATGGATGCCCCTTAATTGTTCTTTCCCTAATTCATTCTTCCTCCCCTCCCACTGCACTGTGCTGCCCCCTCTCCCTAATTGGATGCCCAGGGCCATCGCACCCCCGCACCCCCCTGTGCACGCCACTGACTTCAAAGCATCGTTATAAAGTTGTACACATATTTTTGTCAAGAAGCTGATCGCAGGAAACTTTAATACTGTTATAAATCCCGAAAAAAGAACAGTGCATGCATTGGGTTTGAGTAAACGGTCATTTCGTCGATGGGTGCAAGAATCTGGAATTAAACCAACACGCGATAAGCAAACGGTAGGTAGAAGGCAATTGAAGACAGCTTTGACAAGGATGTCATCAGGCGAGTTATTATAAAAATGATGGATGCCAAAGAAACAGTGACTGTAAGAAAACTGAGGGTTTTGTTGAGAAAGAACAATAACATAGAGCTATCCAAAACAACTTTGTGGAAAATTATAAGGACATTAGGCTTCACTTTTAGAAAGTACAAGGGAGGTAGAAACTTCCTTTGCGAGCAACCGCATTTAGGAGCCATGAGAAGCAGATACCTACGTGAAATAAAGGAAATGCGCAAAGAAAATTATGACATAGTGTATTTGGATGAGACGTGGATCAATGCGCACCACCCAAGTGAAAAGGAATGGCAATCAATGGATGGAAAGATAAAGCGCTCTGTGCCCAGTAGTAAAGGACAGCGTTTGGTCATAACCTATGCTGGTAGTACTCATAATGGCTTACTACAGAATGCTGGGCTCGTGTTCGTATCAAAGCATACAGACAATAGGGATTATCATAATGAGATGAATGGTAATGTATTTAGAGATTGGCTCGAGAATACAGTACTTCCATCCCTTGATAGACCGTCTTGTCTAATCATGGACAATGTATTATATCACAATGTTGTTTCCAAAGAAGACAAAATGCATATAGCATCGAGCACAAAGGAAGCAATAAAGATATGGCTCCGAAGGGAAAATATACCATTTCCAGAAACATATTTCAAGCTACAGTTGGTGTCCCTTGTAAAACAGGCGCAAAAAAAAGCAAGAAATATCAAATGGACAAGTTGATAGAAGAGCATGGCCATACGTGCTTGAGACTTCCGCCGTATCATTCTCATTTAAACCCTATAGAACTTGTGTGGGCTAACATTAAAGGACAGGTGGCAGCTGCCAATACTACATTCAAATTGTCTGACGTCAAGATTCTAACCCAGTCCACGCTATTAAATATTAATTAAAAGTTACTGGAAAAAATGTGAGGACCATGTGTTGAAAGAGGAAGAGGACTATTGGAGAAAGGATGGATTGAATTTTATGCAACCGAGAGCAATCATCAACCTACTGGAATCGTCCGACACAGATTAAGGTCTGAACAGATCGCAGACCTTAATCTATGTACACACTTACTGGGATATTTTGCTCCAACTATTCAGACGAATTGCAGGCCCTAAACATTACAGCATCAACATAATGTCAATGGCAACAGTTTGTATTCCACAGTGATGAATTTTCAATTCCGCAAGCCCTCAGCGGTGACAAACCACTGTATTGAAAAAAAACAACAACAACAACAACACACACACACACACACTAAACGCATTGAATACCAACAGAAGAGTAATATTGCGGTGGAAACTGACATATTGTGGCATAACAAGAAACGTGAGAGCAAACACGTTGTCAAATTAGGGGACAACAACGTGCATACGAATCAATCTATAAACTTCAATGAATAGAGGACCAACATCTTGGTCGTTAAGAAGAAAGCCCACTACAGAGACACTGACAACTATTTTCATAGTGCAAAACAGGTAATCATGTTCCGTCTCTGAACTGTAAACAGCAGAATAGACAATCTTTCACGAAGACTCAAAGCGGGTCTGTCACCCATGTGTACGTGTGAACAAACTACACAGACAGCTGAACAGATCCTTAAAAATGGAAACATGATGACTAAATTGCGGTATAATTTCTGGCACTCCATACGCACATTAACGCGCAGCTATTTGGAAGCTTTCACGAATTCAATATAAAAAGCTAACATGAATACTTGTGGACACATTATTAATCAGCAGCTGAAGAAACAAGAAGGAAATGAAAAATAAGGTAAGAAATATATTCCTTCTACTTTCCTGTCAATTTACAAATTATTTACCCCATGCCTCTGTAAATTCTCTGTCTTTACTAATATTACACATTGCACCCCTCTCGGGATTCTCCGTGGTGAAGTGGTCAAGCCGTCTGACTCGGGCTCCGAAGGTTGTATGTTCGATTCCGGGCCACGTCCTTCATTTCACGAGTGCATTTTTTCGGAGACTTCCGAGGGTCGTTGCTGTAGCTACGGAGTTCGTGCTTTGTGCGACGCTTTCCGCGCTGCAGAAAGAAACTGAGCCATATGGGATAAAACCCGGTGCAATGCAGCCGACCCTGTCGACTTTTAAGCTACTTCTTTTATTGCACCCACTCCCATACGAATCCGGATACGCCTTGTGTCGTCATGTGAATTGGCGGGGCATTCATTACTGTAATAACATGTTTGTTAGCGAGAAATCACTAGTTTTTCAGCAAAACATCAAAGAAATGTCGCCTCTTTCGATGATTTAAGTTGCTTTTGGATCTATCAAAGACATATTCTTTGGGTGGGGGTAAATATAAGACGGCAGGAAAAATGCCATAACGATGCAACAGACAGTTTTCAAAATAATTGATCGTGAATGACGGCATTCTTTTCGGGACAGACTATAGTCATTCTGCAGAATGCTTGAACATATAACTATTAATACGTGTAGTGATCAATCAAGGTATTAGTATCATGTTATCTCCCCCGATGTGTCTCCACCTTGACGTGGTGGGGGAGCTTGCGTGTCCCATCGGCCCCATGTGCTTGCCGATGGATGAAAACTACATATCGGACGGCTCGTGGGATAGGGACCAGACTAAGAGAGGCACAACCTGCTGCTCTGCAGGTGTCTGAGGATAGCAGTCAAATCAGGCAAACGATCCCAAAAATCTCAGTCCGGACATAACCTCTAAGGCTCCCATCCGAGGTGTATGGCTGAACGTCTCTAAGCCATAAACTCTCGGAAGTGAGAGCCTGGCCGACACAAACCTACATCAAAATTGTGATGAGGTGCTGAGCACGCTACATGTTCGGCGCAGATACTCGTTCGATGGCTCTTAGCTGGGGGATATGAGATATCCCCGGATGAAAGAGCCTGACCGTTACTCGCCCACAGACGTACGGAGGTAAGGTGCTGAGCCGGCAGCACATGTAGCCTACCTCGTGAGCGAGTACAAAAGGTGGGAAAACACCTCTGTCGCACGTCCCGTAGATAGTCTGTAACCATACTCATGAAGTGAGTGTAGTCAAAGGTGGAAAATTGTCTCGCTGACACGAAATGGAACGCCTGTCTTGCGAATCCATTACGTGGCAGCCCGAAGCGAAAGCTTGCTGTGTGGAAGTCGAAATAAGAGTCTCGAAACCCGAGGAAGGTTAACATCATAAAAAAATGCCCGCAGAAGCCGGAAGTGCCAGCCTACGGGCGGCAAAATAAAAATGGCACTACGCAATTACGTCCGAGTGAAATGTCTCGTCCGAATGTCTTTCGTGCTAGGAACAGCTCTGACTACATAGTTTCCGAATGCCGCTCTTATTCGGAACAGCTCTGACAAGGTAGTTTTCCGAATGTCTGGCGTGCCTGGACCAGCTCTGACGGGCGCAACGACAAGCACATGTCCGTGTCGAAAACTCGCTGAGTGGATACCGTCTGCAGACCTGTCTGGTTTGTGCGGGAACGGTCCGGGGTTAACGAGGTACCCAATATATTGAAGTGAGGAATTAAAGCAGCTATGAGCAGGACGTGACAATTCCCTCGGTGAGCCCAGTCCCAGAGCATTATGTGTCGGCTCTGCAATTATGGAAGCCACCCAGGATGGCGGAAAATGCTATGGACTGTCCCTGCCTTCCTTTGAGGGATGACTGCGAAGTCTTCGACCGTTCCAACTCGACCAGCTGGGAGGTGGACGGTACCACAAAAGTGAGAGTCTCCCAGGAATGCTAACCTGGTCAAAAATGCACGCAGAAGCCGGATGTGTTGACCTAAGGGTTTCGACCCAAGGGTGCCTAACTCACACCGCAATCACATCTGAAAAAACACTCCGGATGAACGAAAAGAAGAAGAAGAAGTATCATGTTATTATGATATTTTAAATATTCTCTAAGCAAACGTAATTGCACCAGCATTTGGCAGAGAGAGAGAGAGAGAGCGAGAGAGAGAGAGAGAGAGAGAGAGAGAGAGAGAGAGAGAGAGAGAGAGAGAGAGAGAGAGAGAGAGAGGAGGGGGGAAGGAGAACTATTTGTTCAAAATGAATGCAATTTACAAACATAAAGGTTATTTCCTCTAAACATAATATTTATCTACATAAACCTCATAAACTTGTACGACCTTTCGCCAATGCGAACATAAGTGCATGCAGGCCTTGACTGTGCCAGACCAGGTTTTGTTCTGCTCACTTCGCCTATTAATCGTCATCTCTCTCATTCCTATCACCTAGGCCAGGGGTGGGCAAACTTTTCGTGCCGTGGGCCGCATTGACACATGTAAAGCTATTGGCGGGCCGCCAATATATATCCATTTTGTTTACAGCAACCTATCACAATAAGTAATTATTAATTATTTATAAGTTATTAAGCAGTATAAATAACTAATTATTGCAATTTTATTTTACTTATACACTTATACATTATATTTGACAATATGGTCAAAAACTTTTACTAATTTGTTAACACGTTTTACAACTTGTTATTATAACAAATATTCTTTATTATCTATCAATGGCTTTAATTTAGACATACAGCGACTACACTGTTACTACAGTTTTTGATTTCTAATGAGATGTATGTAACTGCTTGCAATATTTGACAATATTCTTGAAATCTGCAGCAAGTTTAATTGTTGAAATTCGCATGACAGCATGCAAGTTGCAGTCCGACAATAAAGACCTATTCTTAGATTTGTTGATCTTTAAGCAAGAGAATGTTTGTTCGCAAATGTATGTTGATCCAAATAATGATAAAAGTTTAGCTGCAAAGTTTTTCAAATTGGGAAATGATTCTTGTGATAAAGATCCATAGAAATCCAGCAAATCATCTGTCTTGAATTTCTCTTTCAGGTCATGATCTGCTTGTAAGTCAAACAGTTCCAACTGTATGTCCTCTGTGGCTGTATCAGCTTCTGCACTAAAAGGTGAACTGAGAATATTGAACTATGGATCTAATTTCTTGAAATCTTGGAAAAGATGTTTGACATTCCGTTTATTTAACTTTTCCATAATTTCAATGGCAAACATAAAGTCTAACTTCCACTCTTTATTGACAGTGTTAGTATTAAAGTCACATGCAATGCCCTTCATCTCTAGGAACATCACTATTTCTTCTCTGAGTTCTCACACTCGCCTCAACACCTTGCCGAGACTCAGCCATCGAACATTGGTGTGGTTCAGGACATCGGAATGTTCAGTTTCCAAATCGTCAAATAATGACTTGAACTATCTATGATTAAGTCCTCTTGATCTGATGAGGTTGATAACACTGACAACTGTGCCAATAACATGCTTGATTTTCAAAACAGTTTTACACAGACTTTCTTGATGAATCACACAGTGAAGTGGTAATAATTTGTAGTCTGGATATTCTGCTTTAATCTTATCACTTATCAACTTTACCAGACCTACATTTTTTCCAGTCAAAGCACGAGCTCCGTCAGTTGTAACACTTGCCATCTTGTTCCAAACCAACCCAGTTCTTTCAATGCAATTAGTAAGAGCATTGAATATATCATGACCTGTGGTTGTGTCTTTGAGCGACTCAGCACTCAGTAACTCTTCAGTGAGTTTGAAAGAAGTGTTTATTCCACGTATAAATAGCAATAATTGGGCAGTATCATGTACATCGGTACTCTCATCCAATGCAAGAGAGTACAACAAAAATTGTTTACTTGCATCTTGAACTTTATGCATCAAATTGTCACTGATCTTGTCAACACGCCTGACCACAATTCTCCTTGATACAGTAATGTTGTCAAATTTGTTTTTTTGTTTGTTTGTTTGTTTGTTTGTTCTGGACACATAATGTGTGCTGCATCTAGCAAACATTCCTTGATGAACTCGCCATCAGAAAATGGCTTGTTCTGTTTTACAATTATGTGTGACAGCACAAGACTAGCTTCAGTTGCAGCATCTTGAATTGAAGACTGTTTAGTGAAAACAGTTTACTGTTCCTCCAAATTTTTCATCAACTCAAGGCATTTGCTTTCCTTCTCTTCGGTCGTTAAATTGTATCAGAAATTGGAATGTTTTGTTTGATAATGTCTTTTTAAATTGTACCTCTTGAAGACAGCCACTGACTCACGACACAACAAGCAAACTGATTTGCTACCAACTTTTATAAAACAGTACTTAGTTGTCCATTCATCATTAAAAACACGGCATTCATCTTCAATCTTGCGTTTGTTATTGACACTCATCATGACGGTAAATGAAATTCTGTAAATCTCAACAAAATAACTCAAAAACGAATTAAACATTTTAATTTCTAAATGCCCTCGCAGGCCGCATAAAATAACTCGGCGGGCGGCATGCGGCCCGCGGGCCGTAGTTTGCCCACCCCTAACCTAGGCCATAGCCACCAGTCACACCACTCACCTTCTCGTTGTTACTTTGGTGTTGAAATCCCCGAGGATGAGTCATTAAAAGTTTTTTTACACTGGTCCTCGGCCATGTCTAATTCGTTATATCATTCCAGAAGCCCTGGGCATGAGAACGTGAGGCGAAGAAATTCATTGGCATTGAGAATTTTTTGCATTTACTGAACCCTTGCCTTTTACAAATCCACATTGTTCTTCTCCTATTTATACAGTGGTACCTCGGATTTCGAACTTAATTCGTTCGAGAACTCGGTTCGTATCCCGAAACGTTCGTAACCCGAAACATTGACATCAATTAAATAGAGACAATCAGTTTCAAGATGAAAGAATCGTTCTTTTTTAGTAACATCCGGTCGTTTACCTGACAAAGCCCAAAGAATACGTGTACTTCACGTATTATATAAAGAGAAAGAAAACAAACCAAATACATTAAATGAAAATTTTTAAAAAGATTTAGCCTATCTTTCATCCGAAGAAAACGCTCATAGGAAATTTGTCACTTTCTTTACTATTCTGAATCATTAATCATTAGTTTCAGAAGATTCTTGTCGCTGTTTCTTGGCAGCCGACTGGGCATCTTTCTATCCCAAGAAACTATCAAGGGAAATTTGTCGCTTCCTTTGTTTGAGAATCTTTCTGAAATGGGCCATCGCGTTATCATTGATCAGGTTTGCTGCCGTTTTAGCAACAAGTTTGTTTGGATGATGGTTCACAATGAAATATTCGACGTCTGCCCTCTTGCTGTAAATTTCTTTAATCCTGGCAGTTGAAACGGTCACTGGCTCCTCATCATCGGACGACTGCTCCTCCTTTAATGTCTTTGGCTGTTCATTCTGAAGATCCACAAGCTAATCTGTAGTGAGCTCTCCAATTTGGTCCTCCAAGTCGTTGCCATCGACTTCCAGGCCCATATTTTTGCCAAGGACAAAATCTCATCTACAACATTAGCACATTACAGCAGAGTTAGCCTGTCCTTCATTGGTTTGTACCCCGGCAGTGCTTTCTTCTCCTGTGTGATAAAGGTCCTCTTTGGCATTTTCTTCCACAAGAGGCCCGTTTCATCGCATTTAAAGACTTGTTATGGAACGTAGTTTTCCTCTTTGATGATCTTATCAAATTCCTCCTTGAACGCTTCTGCTTATATCTCGTCAGAACTTTCAGCCTCTCTGTGCCTAATTACACTATGAATGCCACTTCTTTGTTTTTTTTACTTTTCAAACGAGCTTCTGCTGACTTTAAAATCGTCTGTTTCAGCACTTGAACCAAGCAATTGAGACAATAAATCACCGTGCAACAGCTTCGCCTTTTCACATATTATTGAATAACTAACAATGTCTCCTGCAAGTTGCTTTTCACTGATCCAGATCAAGAGAAGATTTTCAACTTTCTCTAAAATTTGAGGTCTTTGCTTCTGCAGCTTAGTTACGCATTTAGCGACAACGGAAATAGTTGATTTTGCCATGCAGTACTCATTAGCGATGTCACACACACGAACGCCATTTTCATGTTTCATAATGATTTCCTTCTTTATCTCAACTTTTATAAGTTTCTGATTCCTAGCAGCACCACTACCGTTCTTCGAACTCATAATTGATGGGGTTAACACGGAAAATAATGAAAGAGATAAACTGAACACAGTGCCACAGCTAAGAAATCTTTAACTGCTGTGTAGTAAGGCCAATGAAATCGAAGCTGCGTACGCGTGAAAAACTAGGCTACTAGACTAGCGCTAAGCTAAGCGATGTTAGTACTGTCCTGCGTGGCCTTCATTTGTACTGTACGCGATCGTTTGTCTCCAACGTTAAACCTTGCTCTCTCTCTCTCACCCTCTCTCTCTCTCACCCTCTCGCTCTCTCTCTCTCTCTCTCTCTCTCTCTCTCTCTCTCTCTCCTCATGCAGGACATGCGGGAGTACAAGGGAATGAGCGGGCTGAAAAGCTCGCTGGTAACGCTACTGTGGAGGGCAGACGCGCCATGGACCAGGCTGAGATTCTGAATGCTCTACGAGAAGTAAGACTTTTGCGAGAACCATGTGATGACTGTGAATCTACAACCATGGCCACACGCTGCGGTATTTGCTTGGGAGGGGGTCCGAGCACTTATGGACTGAATGGTTCGATGTGCAATGAGGATGATCTCTCAACTAACTAACTGACTAACTAACTAGCTCATCAATGGTGATAAGTTTACAGACAATTCTAACCTACATGAACGTCTTCAGTTACTGCCACGTCACAAACGCCAACTTTTTAATAAGGCTAACCTAACTCACAAAATCCTATTTCAAAATGTCCCCAAGCTACCTTTGGTCATTGTTTAAATATAACGCAAGACATAGGGAACGACTAAATATACTTCATGTCCCTAAACCTAGGATATACTTATATAAAACAAGCTTAGCATACTCTGCCACTCAGTTATGGAATAATCTTCCAAAAGAAATCAAAGACACCACCAATCATTATACATACAGTCGCAACCTGTTTGAACACTACCTCAGGACAGACTACATGCCCCCTTAAAAATAAAAAACTTAAACAAAGACATTAATAATGGTAAATTATCTCGAACGACAACTAGCCAGAAAACAAAAACATTCCCATATGTGTGGCACTTTACACACATCTTGGGTATTTATGATACCCATGTTAAACATTGCCTCAACGAGTCATGTATTATTGATTATTTTTCATGCGTTTTAATGCTTATTGTTCTTTTGTTGTTAAAGAATTGCTTCATAAGAGATGTTGAATGAAAGAATGTATGAGAGGAAATATAGAAGAACGGCAGAATGTCAGACGGGCCTGCGTGCCCAATTCTTAACCCTTTGAAAATAAAGATTTTCGTTCGTTCGTTCGTTCGTTCGTTCGTTCGTTCGTTCTCTCTCTCTCTCTCTCTCTCTCTCTCTCTCTCTCTCTCTCTCTCCCTCTCTCTCTCTCTCTCTCTCTCTCTCTCTCTCTCTCTCTCTCTCTCTCTCTCTCTCTCTCTCTCTCGCCTTCGTTCGTAACCCAAGGCACTGTTCGTTACCCGAGCAAAATATTTTCGAAGTTGTTGTTCGTATCCCGAATAGTTCGTGACCTGAGGCGTTCGTAACCCGAGGTACCACTGTATATCCACTATAGTTGATACCCCTTTTTTTTTTAAATTTCCACCAGAATGGTTTATGCTAAATACCTCGGAAGTGAGGAGCGGCTGGCCGAGAGACTAGAACTCGGGACTCTCATTCGGGAGGCCCGGGTTCGATTCCTCGGTAAGGTGTCGGATTTTTTTCTGTCGGGGGCAAAAAGAAAATCCTAACCTGCACAGTTCGCGGCGACTGCACTAGCCAGGCGGCCTTTATTCCTCAGGCTCAAAGACCCCTCTGCCATACACCGCAAGGTACTATATTGGCAGTAAATGACAGTTTTTTTTTTTTTTGGACCTCGGAAGTTATTATGCCCTCTGGTCTCACATATACCTCACATATAGGAAGATGTCAGTTGGTGGGGATGTGTATGTATGGTTTGGGGAATATGTGGTCGATGGAGATGTGGCTGGGGGATGGGTGGTTGGAGGTGTAGGTGGGGAGAGGATGTGTGTGTTATGATGTGTATGTGGGTGGGCGTGGGATGTATGGGTTGATGGGGGATGTTTGTGGGCGGCGAGAGTGTTTTGGTTGGGTGAACAGGTGAAGGCAGTGTGTGTGGGTGGGGGATGTGCGGGAGAGGGATGGGTTGGTTGTTGGGGTATGTATGTGTCTCTGGGTGTGTGTGTGTGGGTAGGTGGGGGTGTATATGTGGGTGGGGTGACGTATGGGTAGGTGGGAGATGGGCCTCATAACATGGTAATTTGCCTTGTTTATGTTTACAACATTCATTTCACAATGTTTATCTTTCTTCCTATGTAAATGTATAATGCTCTTGATGAACGAAAGACGAGTGATTGGAAGGGCCGAATGTAAGACGGGCCTGCGTGCCCAATTTGCGACCCTTTTAAAATAAAGTTGATTTGATTTGATTTGATTTATACCTAACATGTTAATGTGCAGTCTTCTCATTTCTTTCTTAATGTTATCAAAGTTTGGTATGGACGTGGTTAATTTTCTTTAAATTTTGTGTGGCCCCAGGAGGCCAGTAAAAAATTGTTGTTTCCCCACAGAGGGGAAACGTTTAAAACTACCAATAGACCAATGTCGTCTCCGTGGCTGAAGGGTTAGCAGCTTTCTCCGTAACCCCGAATATTATCGTGGTTGACGTGAGCGCACGAGAATTGGAAACGGTTCGAGTCGCGCCAGTGACTTATGAGCGTATGGAGCCGGTCGCTCAGAAAGCAATGGCAAACTACTTGCCAAGAGATCAACAATCAGCTGAAAGATGCTGATGTTGACAGCGATGTCCTGTAAAGGATATGCAAGGGGAAAAAAAAACTAGACCAATGTCATTCAATCCATACGATCCGATTTGTAAAAACAAAAAATAGAAACTTTCTACCTCGTTCAACAGCCCTCAGTGGCGTTGGTTATAGTTGTAGTGGTTCATAGTGCGGTATAGATTGTTCTGGTATTACAGCGGATGTTTAAGAACACACGTTCTTATCAATTCGGCCATGCGGACCTACACTAACTGATTTTAAAGCCAGCAGAGGATTGTTTAAAAAAAATTCAAAAGGCGCACTGGCGTGCATAGTGTTACTAGGCACGGCGAAGGTGCGAGTTCGGTCAAGTCGGGGGGGGGGGGGGGCGCGAAACATTGTATTAAATACTACATTTAATCTCTATAAAATGCGTTTTTGGTATGTATTTTAAAATTTCTAGAACGAATGAATTGGATTTATATGGCAATAACTGCCTCGGTTTTCGACGGTTTCGGATTTCGTCAATGTTTTCGGACGGATTATGGACGAAAACCGAGGTTTTACTGTACTAACTATGCGATGACGTAGCCAGTCGCCTCTAATGACATATTATGTTGTTTTCCTCTCATGTGGACCCCGGTGAGACAAAGTGCATATTTTCATCACAATTCTTGTGTTAGTTCATTATTTCCTAGGATTTCCATAATACCATTGCTTTCAACTGTCAAACTGTCTGTTATCTACTGACTGGGACGCAGAGGCGTTTCCAAGGCACCAGGGCCGGTTTATATACTTGCCAAGACCTATTGACGCGTCCTCGTCGAGCGTCCTGGGCAACAGGTCCCTTCGGGGTCCTGGCTAAAGTCAGTAGGATCGCCGATTCCTCCGAAGTCGGAGATTGTCTGCCTGTACGGCGAGGAACCACAAGTCTGCACACCAATAAGCCAGACATGGGACAACGGAAACTCACGCAAACCTCAGGTCCTGTATGACATCACACTGATGTTGGACAACAGGATGCCTTCATCCGACATACAGGACTTCGCGTTGGAGCTCAAGCCAACGAACACAAGCAAGCAAGCAAGCATCTACTGACTATAGTACCTAATGGTGTAGGGCAAGGGAAAGGTGGGGTGGGTTTCTTGACCCTAAGGAATATAGGCCGCCTGGCTTGTACAGTCCGGGGCGAACTGAGCAGGTTAGTTTACTTTTTGTCCCCGACGGAAAAATAATCCGCACCTTACCTAGGATTCCTGAAGGAGAACCGGCGTTCTAGCCACTCGGCGAGCCGCTCCTCATTGCTGCCAAAGCTGCTCTCTATTTCCATTTGTTATTCTGTTATCTTCATTTTCACGTTGTTGAAGATGAGGACGGCGAACTATGGGAATGCCCCGAGCGATGTGATGTCGGCTCTTGACTTAACTCAAATTTTAATTTTCTATACAAAGCATGTGAAAATATAAATACAATTGGGTGGAACTGCGGTAAAGCTGTGAAAATGTAAACAATATAAAATGACATAAAGTAGTGCAGCTTTGCATTACATAATTACAACACATACAAAATGTTGCGGCGATTAGCCTTCATCAGCAAACAAACACATTCACAAACACCACATATAGTCAAGGATGATGAAGGCTAATCGCCGCAACGTCCTGTATGTGTCGTAATTCTGTTATGTAAAGCTGCACTACTTTGTGTCATTTTATATCGTAAACAAAACATGTGTATTTTCTGACTGTGTACTTTGATCTAGTTTTTGTTTGTATTAAAAGTTAGTTGCATGTCCTTTACAGAACGTCACAATCAACCCCACCATGTAATAGCTGCGATGCATACAGATAAAATTACTATGGAGAAAGAAATATATGTTAATGAGGAAAAATTGGAGGTTGTGGAAAATTTTGAATATCTTGGGTCATTGCTTACCAACAACGGTGACACAATGAAAGAAATTAAACGACGACTATCAACTGCTCTTCAAAGGCTAAAACAACAGAATAAATTATGGAGTGGGACAGACATAACTACACAAATTAGATTGTTACAAGCATGCATCTATCCTGGGATAAGTTCGAAAACCAAACGTCTCGAAGGTGAATATACAGACACATAACCGGAGAAAAACGGCTGGGAGACACGACCAGGGCGAGCCTGTCTCTGAGATTGTCAAGGGGGTAAAGTGATCTAAATATTCGGTGATGAGTGACATTTCTGACGATCGGAAGCCCCCTGACGTGCTTGCTTGGCCGTGGAGTTCATACCACTAGCCATATTTCTAGTTCATTATGCACATCGATTAATTAGTCAAGTGCCGTCTCCACAATAAAGGCTAACTGCAGTGGAGCTCCAACACCTTCTGCCTCTCTCTAATGGTACAATCTAACGGATCGTTATTCGTTCATCTCTTTTAGGCCCGTGAAATCTAAATTTTTGGCCACACTGTGAGAAGGCAAAAACTGCAACACGTTGTATCAACCGGAAAGATTTATGGAAAGAGGGATAGATGAAGACAGCTTGAGAAATTTCTTGACTGTCTTGTGTTATGGCGTGGAAGGGAGTCAACACGCGAATTGATCCATGCCGTTGGAGATCGCAATTTATGGACAAGCATGATAGCCCACACAAGTCGGCAAGGCACAGGATGATTATGATGACGAGGATACCTAATTGTAAACCCCACTAAACGGCATTCTGACCACAAATACAGCTTTCTGGAAATCCCTTGAGGTAAAGGGAAGAAGATTGCTGCAGGTATGGGGGTCATGCTTTGTGCGATTCTACGGCAGGGGGCTTGGCATTCTACGGAAACAGTCTGAGCCATTCATTCAGTGGCATGTCCTTTGCAGAACCTCGCTCCCATAACAACCTTCTGGAAAACCTCTCGATCATAAGCAAGATGACCCGCGTCCGATACACTCATCTGGAGATCAGCTGCCACATCCTGCGCCCTTCGTCTCTTTGGCCTTCCTCTGTTCTCAGGCACATACCCCACCTTTATTGTTCTCTCCAAACTTTAATGAAGTTTCAAGTGACCAAAATATTTCAATTTTCTTTGTTTTATCGTCTTTAATAGCCAACCCTCATCAAATTTCGGCTCTTGAAATATGGATGCATTTGTTCTTTTCTTTATCCAAGATATTCTAAGAACCTATCTATAACATTTATATTCAAAGGCGCTGTTCAGCTTGATTATTAAGTGTCCAGGTCTAACAGGCGTATATTGCAATTGGAAAGATCACTCTGAGCCAGATGGGGTAAAATCTGGCTCTATGAAGTCGAACCACTCGCCTTTAATCTTTAACCTCCTCCTTCTTCTTCTGCGTTCATCCGGAGAGTTTTTGGTTTTTTTTTCGGACATGATAGCGTTGTGTCTGTTTACAGCAGAGATGCGTTCTTGCGCCGTTAGGCCGACACATCTGACTTCTGCTGGTATTTGTTGACCGGGCTATCCTTCCTGGGAACCTCTAACCTAAACCCGCTCAATTACCCGGACGGCTAAACAGGTCAACAAACACTCGCAGAAGCCGGATGTGTCGGTCAAAAGGTATATATATCGCAGCTTTGTTGTAATCTGTCACAACGCAATTCACTATTATGTTCCATTCCGAAAAGAAGCAAACAGAAAATCCTAACCTGCACAGTTCGCGGCGACTGCACTAGCCATGCGGCCTTAATTCCTCAGGCTCAAAGGCCCCTCTGCTATACACCGCAAGATACTATATTGGCAGTAAACGACAGTTCCATGCTATGTTTCACTAGCTCATACTAGCTCACACTAAGTTCTCTAGCCTATTTCTTCTCATAACGTGCCTTAAAATGTTGACTGTCTAGGTCTAATTTCTCTAATTAGTCTACAGTATCTATTTGCTTATTGTGGGACTTCTTCAATGGTTTCTCTGTTTGTCAATGGTTTTCTTTGCTTTTTTCTCAGAAATCACAACGAATTTACCCCCCCCCCCCACCCCCACCCCCAAGGATCGGACGAACGAGCAAGAACAAATAGAACCTGCTGAATGATAGCCCTGTTAGTATTCCGGTCTAGTCCGAAATATTTTATTTTTACTTTTTATTTTTTTTTATTTCCTTGTTCAGTTACTGGCGCTGCGATGAAGGACTTACAAACGCAATTCGTAATTCCCATTCCACGTTCGAAACATGGCTGCAATTTAGTTTAGCTTAGTTTAGTTGATGGATCAACATCACGGCACACGGGTGTAACCCATAAGTGCTCCGCTCCCCTCCTAACTCAAACCTGAGTCTGAAAAACTCAGCTCAGTGCACGAACTCCGTAGCACCGGCGAGAATCCTGAAATACTTTGGATATATTTTTAATTAGAAATGTTTGCCCGGGCAGCGCCGTTAGGCTACTCTTTTTCGATTTTCAACTGCCAAGGGATGTTTTACGTGCGCAACAATACACGCGGGAGTCAGATCTCACTACCCAGAGACCAGGGGAAATTTTATTACTAGAAGTCCACGTGAAAAAATCTCGGTCCTCACCGAGGCTTGAACCCGGGACCTCCAGCACTCAAGGCGGACACCACACCTCGAGACCTCGCAGCCCCCAAATCTGCACAGAGTGCAGCTGCAGGTTGGTTTAGAAGCAGACCGCCTTGCGCTGGTTTTCATTCAATGGTATGAGTGCCGGTAGTTCAGAAAGCAATGGTAAACTACTGAACGAAACTTGCCCGAAAATCAACCAAACAATGCTGGGATTGACTGCGATGTATGCAACAAACTTGTTCAGTTTACTGGAAATTTGTTTTACCTTTCCTCCTATACTTTCACATACTCCATTGTCATCGTAGATTACACTATTACATTATTGTTATACTCATTTCATATTCCGTCCTCGTAATTCGTGTTTGCATATTCTCCTTCTTCCGTCTTTTATCTCCCAGTGGAGTATAGGTTCTTAACCAGCCCAGCCAAACTTCTGTAGACTTGTTCATGCTTGGCTGATTACGCAGATGCATAATACTGTCTATTGCACAAGGCCGCGACTAACTAGCAAAACCTCGATTTTCGTTACCTTCGGTTATCATCGGTTTCAATTCTCGTCGAATTTTCCGCGAAAAATGAGTCTCGGTTTTCGTCGGTTGCCTCGGATTTCGTCGGCGTGCTCACATGACCTCGCTGCTAACTTTGTGAAAATAAAGGGACATACGCGTTCTTCTTCTCATTTTTGGCGTTGTTTTTCGTTGTGTGAGCATCACTTGCTAATAATAAAATACGAGAGCGGCATTAAGATGTCTGAAATCAGCCGCCTGTACGGGAAGTCGCCATCCACAATAACTTCTATAGTGACGAAAAAGGAAGCAATAAGGGAGACTAATATAGGGAAAGGCATGAAAGTGCTAACGAAGCAGAGATCGCAAACAATTGAAGATGTCGAACAGTTATTATTAATTTGGATTAATCAAAACCAGATAGGTGGTGAGTCTGTTTCGGAGGCAATCATATGTGAAAAGACCAGACTGTTGTATGCCGATCTCATTAAGAAAATGCCTGGGACGTGTGCTAGTGTACTTAGTGATGTTTTTTTTTTTCTGTTTGCGCTCCCTCGCTTTGAACTCAAGCGTAGTCCATATACACTATTTATAGTAGTGATGGGCTGCATTTTGCGTTGTGGATTAGCTTTCCATATTAACAATGTCCCTCACCATCAGGCGAACCCACTCCGACTTCAGAGGTACTTGTAATTTACGTCCCCAAGTCAAGGACAACAGGTCAACATTTTAGTCCAGCTGTCCGGTGTAAGGGTTGAACGGCTTACCTCGGCATCAGCACACCGGATGTTTAAGAACACGCGCTCTTATCTATTCGGCCATGCGGACTGGCACTTAGTGATTTTAACGCCAGCAGAGGATGGTTTAAAACATTCACAAGGCTGATTAGTAACACTATGCACTGGGGCCGAAAAATTGTATCTCTATTGTATAGAGAAATTTAATCTCTACAAAATGTGTTTTTTTTTTTGTTTTTTTTTTGGGGGATGTATTTTGAAATTTTTAGAACGAATGAATTGGATTGATATCGAAATAACTGCCTCGGTTTTGGCCGATTTCAGATTTCGTCGATTGTTTTCGGACGGTTTATCGACGAAAACCGAGTTTTACTGCACTAACTAGGCGATGACGTAGCCAGTCGCCTCTAATGACATATTATGTTGTTTTCCTCTCTTGTGGACCCCGGTGAGACAAAGTGCATATTTCCATCACAATTCTTGTTTTAGTTCATTATTTCCTTGGATTTCCATAATACCATTGCTTTCAACTGTCAAACTGTCTGTCATCTACTGACTATAGTACCTAGTGGTGTAGGGCAAGGGGGAAGGGGGTGGGGTGGGGTTATTGACCCTAAGGAATTAAGGCCGCTGGCTTGTACAGTCCGCGGCGAACTGTACAGGTTAGTTTTCTTTTTGTCCCCGACAGAAAAATATTCCGCACCTTACTGAGGATTCGAACCCGGGTCTCCTGAAGTAGAACCCGGCGCTCTAGCCACTCGACCAGCCGCTGCTCATTGCTGTCAAAGCTTCTCTCTATTTCCATTTGTTCTTCTGTTATCTTCATTTTCACGTTGTTGAAGATGAGGGTCCCTATGGGAATGTCCTTAGTGATGAGACGTCGGTTCTTGACTCAACTCAAATTTTAATGTTCTATACAAAACATATGCCGGTCTCTCTGGCTGTGGGGTTACAACACTTTCTCTCTGTAATCCCGTTTATCACGCAGAGTCTCGCAGCGGAGCGAGAACTGAGGTGGTTCGACCCACGCTCGTGACTTGCGGATACTGAGCCGGCCGCTCAGAAAGCAATGGCAAACTACTGAGCGTAATCTTGCCAAGAGATCAACAGACAGCTGAAAGATGCTGCTGTTGACAGCTAAGTCCTGTAAAAGGATACGCAAAACTTTTTATACAAAACATGCGTATTTTTTGACTGCGGGGTGGGGTTCTTGACCCTAAAGAATTAAGGCCGCCTGGCTTGTACAGTCCGGGTCGAACTGAGCAGGTTAGTTTTCTTTTTGTCCCCGACAGAACAATAATGTGTACCTTGGCAAGGATTCGAACCCGGGTCTCCTGAAGGAGAAACCGGCCATCTAGCCACTCGACCAGCCGCAACCCATTGCTGTCAAAGCTGCTCTCTATTTCCATTTGTTCTTCTGTTGTCTTCATTTTCACGTTGTTGAAGATGAGGACTGAGCACTATGGGAATACCCAGATCGATGTGATGTCGGCTCTTGACTCAACTCAAATATTTATTTTCTATACGAAACATTTAAAAATATGAATAAAATTGGGTGGAACTGCGGTAAAGCTGTGAAAATGTAAACAATATAAAATGACACAAAGTAGTGCAGCTTTACATAACAGAATTACGACACGTACAGGACGTTGCGGCGATTAGCCTTCATCAGCAAACAAACACATTCACAAACACAACATATAGTCAAGGATGATGAAGCTGTTATGTAAAGCTGCACTACTTTGTCATTTTATATTGTATACAAAACTTGTGTGTTTTCTGACAGTGTACTTTGATCTAGTTTTTATTTGTATTAAAAGTTAGTTGCATGTCCTTTACAGAACGTCACAATCAACCGCAGCATTTAATGACTGTGCTGTTCTGGGAAATTTTGCGTTTAGTAATTTGCCTTTGCTTTCTCATAATATTGTGAAACTGAAAGCAAAGCAATCTGCTCCCAAATTGCCGGCGCTCATTGCCCTGAAGCCACAGACTTATATTTTGTTAAATTATGATTCATATATTATCATTACGATTATTGCAGTGATAAAATTCAGCATGGCCGAATGGATAGGAACGGGATTTCTTAAACATCCAGTGTGTTGATGCTGAGATAAGCGGTTCAACCCTTACACTGGACAGTTCGACTAAAATATTGACTTCTCGTCCTTGACTTGGGGACGTAAATTACAATGTACTGAAGTCGGAGTGAGTTCGCCTGATGGTAAAAGACACTGATAATAGGGAAAGCTAATCCAGACGCAACATTCTGATAGAATGAAGTGTGTATATAGATTCCACTAGAATTCAAAGTGAGCGAGCGCTTAAAAATAAAAAATAAAAAATCGAAGTATGCATAGTTAATTTGTGGCCGTTTTTACGAGGCCAGTAAAAAATTGTTATATTAAAACTAACTTGAGAAGATCACATTAAAAGTACACTTTTAGCAATTAAATATAAATGTGGAACGCTAAAAGTTGATTATAAAATGTAAGTAAGTAAAGTTTACAAAAAAGTATTATAAGAAACCTACTGGCATTGTTCGTAAGCTTATAGCACCTGACTTTTAAATTAAATTCTTTATTTCCTAATAAAGAAGGAAGAGATTTTTGTTAAATCCTGATAGTACAACGGTATACAATTTCCTTTTTTCTAAATACTAGTAGTCTCCCTTGCCACAATATTTGATGTTTATTTCCCCTCAAGTTATTACTATCATGATATTTTAAATATTCTCTAAGCAAACGTAATTTCACCAGCATTTGGCAGAGAGAGAGAGAGAGAGAGAGAGAGAGAGAGAGAGAGAGAGAGAGACAGACAGACAGACAGACAGACAGACAGACAGACAGACAGACAGACAGACAGACAGAGACAGAGAGAGAGAGAGAGGAAAACTAATTGTTCAAAATGAATGAAATTTACAAACGTAAATGACATTTCCTCTAAACATAATATTTATCTACATAAACCTCATAAACTTGCACGGCCTTTTGCCAGTGCGAAAATAAGTTCATGCAGGCCTTGACTTTGCCAGACCAGGTTTTGTTCTGCTCACTTCGCCTATTAATCGTCTTCTCTCTCATTCCTATCACCTAGGCCATAGCCACCAGTCACACCACTCTACTTCTCGTTGTTACTTTGGTGTTGAAATCCCCGAGGATGACAGTCATTTCAAATTTTTACACTGGTCCTCGGCCATGTCTAATTCGTTATATCATTCCAGAAGCCCTAAGCATGAGAACGTGAGGCGAAGAAATTCATTGGCATTGAGAATCTTTCGAATATACTAAACCCTTGCTTTCTACAAATCCACATCGTTCTTCTCCTATTTATACAGTGGGACCTCGGGTTACGAACTTAATTCGTTCCAGAACTCGGTTCGTATCCCGAAACGTTCGTAATCCGAAATATTGAAATCAATTAAATAGAGACAATCCGTTTAGAGATGAAAGAATCGTTCTGTTTTTATTAACAATCTGACGTTTACCTGACAAAACGCAAAGAATACGTGTACTTCACGTATTAGTTAAAGATTGATTGATTGATTGATTGATTGATTTAGGAACCGACATTACAGCTTTCTGTGCATTCCAATAAGCGCTCCGTCCCCATCCTCAGCAGCCAACGAAGAGTTCCAACACTAATAGTTCCAGTAGCAATCTGATTATATGTCCGTCTCGCCTTTCCGCTGAGCGTCGAGCGTCGGCCAGATCCCCTCGTCACACCTCGCTGCCTCATTCTTACCAACCTGCGGTGATCCATTTGCTCCTCCGAAGTGTGCACGTGCTCCCACAAGGACGCAACAATGTCTGCCTTGTCATGCATCAATACTCCACCAAGTTTTGCCGAGCCAGCCAATCTGCCCGCCTGTTCATTCCCCAACACACCGGCATGCCCCGGAGAAAAGATCCAGGCGATGCTTGCCACCCGTAACCTCCATAGCGAAGCAAGCCATTCTGCACGAAGCTTGCCTGTCCTCACCCTACTAAGCATGGTTTCTGAGTCAGTTACAATCACGATGTGTGTGTATGTGTGTGTGTGTGTGTGTGTGTGTGTGTGTGTGTGTGTGTGTATGTATGTGTGTGTGTCGTATTCTCCATCCAGCGGAAAGATGTACTGACCGCCTAGACCTCCATTCTTAAGCTAGATGTTGTGGTATCATACGCCAGGCTCTCCTGCACCAAACGTCGACCATTAGCTTTTGCTAAGAATCCCCAGGCACTTCTCCTGCCTCTCAACACCGAACTATCCGTGTAGATAATCACATCACCCGGGCGAGCATTATCCTGAATTAGTTGCTGGATTTCCACTTCCGTGGCCCCTGCTGGCCACTCTCTGCACTCCCGGCTCAATGTGATTATAACTGCACCAATCTGACTGCTCCGCTGGCACTCTGACCCACTCCTCTCCACGCCTAATGTTCTCCAAGGGGCACACCTGTCTGATCGTATCCTCCTCCTGAGCCATCCATGATTTCCATCTTATCAGTTTCTGACCCTTAACTTCGCCCAGCGCCTAATGCAACGGGTTATCTGTGTCTGCAGCTACTCTGAGGTATGCCTTCGCCTGCATCACCTTGTGCCTAACAGCAACAGTCGGCAGACCAAGGATGTAAAGCATACACACTACTGGGGTGACTCTGGTGCATCCCTGAATGATCCGCATAGCTTCGTTCTGTATGCGCTCTAATTTCACCAGCTGACCCTTTGAGACAGTGAGCAGTCCTAGTCCACAATCAGTCACTGAGAGGATCAAGTGCTGGTATAGTGTGAAGAGCATTCTCTGCTCTGTGTCCATTGCCGCCATAGTTTTAAGTCCATTGAGTCCCTTTTGAGATCTTGTCACAACCGTCTCCACATGGTCCTTGAAGGACAGACTCCTGTCAAATGTGATTCCCAGATACTTCAGTGTGTTCTCTCTGCTGACGCTTCTACCATCTATCGTGAGGTTTGGGACATCATCTCTCACATTCCTGTTGTCCAGAGAGCACCACAAAACAACCGCCTTTTCCGGGTGGATGACAGCACTCATTTCAGTGCACCAGTCAATCACTTTGTCTATTGTCGCCTGTAGCTCCTGGGCTGTTTGATCCCTATCTCTCCCCTGCCTATATGCAAGAACATCATCTGCAAATGTTAGTATCCTACCAACCCCTGGTGCTTCTAGGTTTGCAATATTGCTCGTATACACGTTAAAGAGCACCGGTGAGATTGCAGATCCCTGTGTCAGTCCTAGGGTTAAAATAAGGGGGCTCTGAGGTCAATGCACCCAGACGGAGAGCAACCCGAGGAGAATTCTGGACGGCTGCTATCCAGTTCACCAACCAGGGTTTGACCCCCGTCTCAATCAGTGCGGTCATCAAAATATCATAGCGAACTATATTGTAAGCATCCTCGAGATCAAGCGCTGCCGCCATTGCATCCTATCTACTCTGGAACCCCTCATAAACCCCAAAGGTAAAAGTAGCTGCATTTGACCAGGCATCTTTTCCTGGCTTTTAGCTCCCCAGGCCTCTTGGAAGAAGCTTCCCCCTTTCCAAAAAATCCTGCAGCTTAAAAGTGACTATCTTCTCTAAAACCTTCCCAAATGTATTTTGAAGGGTGATGATCCTAAAGCCGCTAAGCTTTGAATGATCCTTGAATGATTCTATTAATTAAAGAGAAAGAAAACAAACGAAATAAATTAAATGTAAAATTTAACAAACAAACAAAAAAGATTTATTCTATCTTCCTTCCCAAGAAAAAGCTCATAGGAAATTTGCCGCTTTCTTTGCTATTCTGAATCATTAGTTTCAGGAGTTTCTTTTCGCTGTTTCTTGGCAGCCTACTGGACATCTTTCTACACCAAGAAATTATCAAGGGAAATTTGTCGCTTCCTTTGTTGGAGAATCTTTCTGAAATTGGCCATCGCGTTTTCATTGATCAGGTTTACTGCCCTGTTAGCAACAACTTTGTTTGGATGGTGGTTCACAATGAAGTCTTCGACGTCTGCCCACTTGCTGCAAATTTCTTTAATCCTGGCAGTTGAAACGGTCACTGGCTCCTCATCATCGGACGACTGCTCCTCCTTTAATGTCTTTAGCTGTTTATTCTGAAGATCCACAAGCTCATATGTAGTGAGCTCTCCAATTTGGTCCTCCAATTCGTTGCCATCGACTTCCAGGCCCATAATTTTGCCAAGGACAAAATCTTATCTACAACATTGGCACATAACAGCAGAGTTAGTCTGTCCTTCATTGGTTTGTACCCCGGCAGTGCTTTCTCCTCTTGTGTGATAAAGGTCATCTTTGGCATTTTCTTCCAGAAGAGGCACGTTTCATCGCATTTAATGACTTGTTATGGAACATAGTCTTCCTCTTTGATGATGTTATCAAATTCCACCTTGAACGCTTCAGCTTATTTCTCGTCAGAACTTGCAGCCTCACTGTGCCTAATTACACTATGAATGCCACTTGTTATTATTTTTTTTCTTTAACTTTTCAAACCAGCCTCTGCTGACTTTAACATCGTCAGTCTTAGCACTTGTACCAAGCAACACCGACAATAAATCACTGTGCAACAGCTTCGCCTTTTCACATATTATTGCCTCCCTAACACTGTCTCCTGCAAGTTGCTTTTCATTGATCCAGACCAAGAGAAGATGTTTAACTTTCTAAAAAATTTGAGGTCTTTGCTTCTGCAGCTTAGTTATGCCTTTAGCCACATCGACTGATTTGAGTAACTCTTTGTTCTTTATGATGGTGGAGATAGTTGATTTTGCCATGCAGTACTCATTAGCGATGTCACACATACGAAAGCCATTTTCATGTTTCTTAATTATTTCCTTCTTTATCTCCACTGTTATACGTTTCTGCTTCCTATCAGCACCACTACCGTTGTTCGAACTCATAATTGATGGGGTTAACAAGGAAAATAATGAAAGAGATAAACTGAACACAGTGCCACAGCTAAGAAATCTTTTACTGCTGTGTAGTAAGACCTATGAAAGCGAAGCTGCGCACGCGTGAAAAACTAGGCTACTAGGCTAGCGCTAAGCGATGTTAGTTCTGTACTTCGTGACACTCCATTTGTACTGTACGCGATCGTTTGTCTCCAACAAAGTTAAACCCCTCTCTCTCTCTCTCTCTCTCTCTCTCTCTCTCTCTCTCTCTCTCTCTCTCTCTCTCTCTCTATATATATATATATATATATATATATATATATATATATATATATATATATATATATATATATATATATATATATATCGCCTTCGTTCGTAACCCGAGGCACTGTTCGTTACCCGAGACAAAAAAATATTTTGGAATTTGTTGTTCGTAATTGTTCGTGACTTGAGGCTTTCGTAACCCGATTTACAACTGTATATCCACTATAGTTGATATCCCTATATTTTGTTTTATTTCCACCAGAATGGTTTATGCTACATATCTCGGAAATTATAATGCCCTCTGGTCTCACATATACCTAACATGTTAATATTCAGTCTTCTCATTTCTTTCTTAATGTTATCAAAGTTTGGTATGGGCGTGGTTAATTTTCTTTAAATTTTGTGTGACCCCCAGGAAACCAGTAAAAAATTGTTGTTTCCCCACAGAGGGGAAATGTTTAAAACTACCAAAAGACAAATGTCATTCAATCCTATCCGATCCGATTTGTAAAATCGAAAAAGAGAAACCTTCCACCTCGTTCGACCGGCCTCAGTGGCGTTGGTTATGGTTGTGGTGGTTCATAGTGCGGTATAGATTGTTGTGGTATTACAGCGGATGTTTAAGAACACACGTTCTTATCCACTCGGCCATGAGGACCTGCACTTAATGATTTTAAAGCCAGTAGAGGATGGTTTAAATAATTCAAAAGGCGCACTGGCGTGCATAGGTTACTAGGCACGGTGAAGGTGCGAGTTGGACAAGTCTGGGGGACAAAAAATTGTATTAAACACTACATTTATTCTCTATAAAATGTGTTTTTGGAATGTATTTTTAAATTTCTAGAACGAATGACTTGGATTTATATGGAAATAACTGCCTCGGTTTTGGTCGGTTTCGGATTTCGTCGATTGTTTTCGGACGGATTATCGACGAAAACCGAGGTTTTACTATACTAACTACGCGATGACGTAGCCAGTCGCCTCTAATGACATATTATGTTGTTTTCCTCTCTTGTAGACCCCGGTGAGACAAAGTGCATATTTTCATCACAATTCCTCTTCTAGTTTATTATTTCCGTGGATTTCCATAATACCATTGCTTTCAACTGTCAAACTGTCTGTCATCTACTGACTATAGTACCTAGTGGTGTAGGGCAAGGGGGCGGGTGTGGGGGTGGGGTTCTTGACCCTAAGGAATTAAGGCCGCCTGGCTTGTACAGTCCGGTTCGAACTGAGCAGGTTAGTTTTCATTTTGTCCCCGACAGAAAAATAATGTGTACCTTGGCAAGGATTCGAACCCGGGTTTCCTGAAGGAGAAACCGGCCATTTAGCCACTTGACCAGCCGCTCCCCATTGCTGTCAAAGCTGCTCTCTATTTCCATTTGTTCTTCTGTTGTCTTCATTTTCACGTTGTTGAAGATGAGGACTGAGCACTATGGGAATACCCCGATCGATGTGATGTCGGCTCTTGTCTCAACTCAGATATTTATTTTCTATACGAAACATTTAAAAATATGAATAAAATTGGGTGGAACTGCGGTAAAGCTGTGAAAATGTAAACAATATAAAATGACACAAAGTAGTGCAGCTTTACATAACAGAATTACGACACATATAGGACGATGCGGCGATTAGCCTTCATCAGCAAACAAACACATTCACAATCACAACATATAGTCAAGGATGATGAAGCTGTTAAGTAAAGCTGCACTACTTTGTCATATTATATTGTATACAAAACTTATGTGTTTTCTGACAGTGTACTTTGATCTAGTTTCTATTTGTATTAAAAGTTAGTTGCATGTCCTTTACAGAACGTCACAAACAACTGCAGCATTTAATGACTGTTATGTTCTGGGAAATTTTGCGTTTAGTAATTTGCCTTTGCTTTCCCATAATATTGTGAAACTGAAAGCAAAGCGATCTGCTCCCAAATTGCAGGTGCTCATTGCTATCAAGCCACAGACTTATATTTTGTTAAATTATGATTCATATAAATGTCGTAAGTTATCCCTTCTTACTTTAGTGTTGTCCCTGGCGTGAGGGGAATCAACACCCACATTTTTATTAACCCAATATTATTGTCCTAGAGAAACCACCAGACCCCGTCCACAAAACTCCGTCAGTCTGCAGATACCTCTTTCTCAGTCTCACTCACCCCTAGATCATGCCCTCTCTCACTCATCCCCAACACAACATACTCAACAACTCTAGCTTTAACAAATAAATACAAAATAATTTATTAAAGCAAAGAGTATGGGTGTGAGAGGTGTGTGTGTGTGTACTGTGTAGAATGTGTGTCGAATATTCTAGTGTGTATGTAGATTCAGAGCAGCAGATCAGGAGCCCAAGTCAGATGGTCATCATAGCAAGGGTACACCACAGCATGATAACTTAGTACGTGAACACCTCACCGATTGATGCGCCTCTTCTTCCAGGCATTGACTTTCTCCGGGATCCACTGGGTCGACTAGATGCATGCTCCACCAAAAAAATATTTATTGTATAACCTTAATCATGGATCTGTCAATCACTGTAAAGACTACAGTCCCTATAACTCAAATAAGTACGGATCACTGTACCGTGAGAACTAAGTTTTAATGTCACAGGTATCACATTTGTTCTAATCCATGTTCATAGATTGTCACACACAAACTGTTCTAAAGTACTTCTTCACTGTACTAAATTATTCCACGAGAACTTCATGTTCAAGGTTCTTCTCTAGACTAACTTATTCCACGAGAACTTCATGTCAAAATGTCTTTCTCTAGACTCTATTGTTCAGTGGTATGTGGTGAAGAAACGAGTATCACCCACCTGGGTGAATCCCTATTGTAAAAGAATCGTTTATAATGTTTCTCTCACTTGAGCCCGGTTCGTATGAACCCTCTGGATTCTAGGCCTAGAATAAACAGTGCTGATTGTACTTTCTTCTGGGTAGTTATTCATCATATAAACATAAAGTGAATGTTCATTGGATGTTCTTCTTAAAGAGAGTTGACCTCCATCAAACCCAGTGTAGACCTTCCTCATAGACGTAGGGGAACCTGTTAGAGAAAGAGACCACATCTGGTGAAGTCCGCCTGATACTTATCCCTACTAGCTGAATGTAGGCCTACTGCCCTGCTCAGAGATTTTTATCAGTGAACCAACTCTGTCATAGAGTAGAGTTGCTCATCCCTTCAATCTGAATCAGGTTATGACAAGGAAAGACCAATAAACAGCGTGCAGAACCCCAGTGGGCACCCCACTGAAAGATCCCACCATTGGACACTTCCCCCATCTCCCAACCCATTCTTAAATCTCTCCAAATATCACCCCACTACACGATTCTCACTAGCAGAGCTAATTCTCCTTTCCCTACTCTATTCTCAACTAACAGAGCTAATCATCACTTCACTACTCTAGCTAGTCTTACGAAAGCTACTGCTTATATTAATTAGGCTTAATTAAACTATCTATTAAACCTTAAGCAACACAGCAGTTCTTCTAAATCACATCTACATTTTGCCATAACAGGCACGTGTAAAATTAAATCTAATTAATTCCGCACACGGTGGAAGTTATTAAAATCCACAACTGCAGTGACAAAGCACGTCTGCTCTAGTCAACGTTTTCTTCCACACTAACGTACACAAGTCTTGTTTATGTCACAAAGAGCCGGGAGTGTTCTAGTGAAGTTCTTTTGATGTCACGCAGGTGTCTTCAGGGGCACTAACTATTTCCAGAAATCTTATTTCCCTTTGTTTTAATCAATATCACCAGTTGTCTCCCCCTGTTTTGACAAACAACACAAAACACCTCAGATGGTCCCAGGGGCAGATTATCCATTTCAGAATAAGTTCTTATCTCCCTTGTTTTAACAACCAAAACAAGCCCGCGTGTCAAAACCACATGCCTGCAATTTCCTGACTTGTGGAAACTTCAAAAATAATTCCACTGCCTGATCTTACCGACCCGCTGTAGTAAACAACTGCAGCTGCAACTCATACTGTCCTTGGTTTTTTGACATGTGATTGTAAACTTGGAGTGATTTCACGACATAGGCCCCCATTTAAGAGAGTAGTCCATCTCACTCTTTTCCACTGCAAGTTCAATCCAGATGATTCATTCCTCTTCTTCAGGAGCTGGGTGTCTTGACAAGAAGTCCGCTCCAACATTTTCCTTCCCAGGGATATACTCCACTGTGAAATTGTATGGTAGAAGTAACAACAACCAACGCATCAAACGGGCGTTGAGCTTCTGAGAAGTAGCCAGGAACATCAGGGGCTGATGATCCGACTGGACCCGAAACTGAACTCCATACAAGTAGGGTTGGAATTTTTGCACGGCCCATACGAGAGACAAGCACTCTCTCTCTCTCTCTCTCTCTCTCTCTCTCTCTCTCTCTCTCTCTACGGTCGAATAATTCCTCTCAGCCTGGAAAGGTCAGGAAGCTGTAACCCAGGTCTGCTGATCAAGGCCTCCTTCAACTGACTATAGGCAGTCTCGCATTCTGGTGTCCAAACGATTTGGTCCGGGAATCCTTTGTTCAAGGTTTCCGTCAATGGAGCTCCCATTTCAGTAAAATATGGGATAAATATTTGGTAAAACCCACATAACGAGAGAAAAGATCTCACATCCTCCTTCGATATTGGCCTTGGTGCACTTCTAATTTTTTCTAGGTTCTTTTCCTCTGGGACAATTTGTCCTGGAGTGATGGCGTGACCCAGAAATTCCAGAGTCTGGTAACCAATCATGCACTTGGTTGGACGAGCTGTAAGCCCTGCTTCCTTGAGTCTATTAAAAACCCTCTCCAAGGATTGCAAATGGTCATCCAAGCTGTCACTGGAAATCAGAATATCATCCATGAATGATACAATGGACGGATCCTGTAAGGGATCTAGTAAAGTCCTCATCATGCGTGTAAACACACTAGGTGCGTTGCTGAGTCCAAAGGGCATGACCTTGAATTCGTAGTGTCCGCTGGGTGTACTGAAGGCCAGCTGTGGTCGAATCTCCGGTTTGACAGGTATCTGATAGTACCCCAACTCAGATCCACCTTTGAAATGTACCGAGCCTTATGGAGCCTAGCGAATAACTGCGCTGGATTCGGCAAAGGTTCCACCTGAAATTGTGTATGACTGTTCAGAAGTCGGTAGTCTATACACAACCGGTGTTCTCCACTAGGTTTGCGTAACAAAACTACCCCCGCATTGTATGGGGATGTGGATGGCGCAATCACGTCATCCTCCAGCAGTTTTTGTATTTCCTCCTCCAGGGCCTTTTCTTTAGAGAATGGCACTGGGTAAACCTTTTGGCGAACAGGTTCTTGACTGGTCAAAGTCATCTCGAACTCCACCAACCTCGTTCGTCCTTGTTTATCAGTCAGTATCTCCCGATGAGACTCGAGAACTTGGGTTATCCTTTCCCTCTCCTGGGAAGTCAGATCAGGGTTCACTTGCACATCCCTATAGGTTTCCTGGTGTACAAAGGGATATTCCCTGCCCTCGGTGGTTCCCACTTCAGTCTCCACTGCAATTGCCATTGCCATAAGGTGAGCTGCTTTGTCTCCGGGTCTCTCCTCGTATTTCCGCAGGAGATTGATATGGAAAATCTTCGACTTTCCCCGGATTCGGATCTGATAGTTAGTTCTGGATATCACCATTTCCACGGGAAATGGTCCTTGCCAACCTATCTCCAGTTTGTTGTTTCCCGCTGGGAATAGCAAAAAGACTTTGTCTCCCACCTCTAGAGATCTGTCTTTAGACCTACGGTTGTAGTAAGCTGCATGTCTTTTTCTGGCCTTTTTCAAGTTTTGATTCGCCAGAGTCCATCCCTTGTGAAGTTTTTCTTTCAGTTCCTCCACATATTTGTAAGAGGAGATCACTTCTTCTGACGTTCCCTCTTAAGTCCAACTCCTCAACACGGTCCCTTGATTGGACGACCAAACAGCAACGTAGCGGGTGGTAGTCCTGTTGAGCCATGAGGAACTTCCCGATAGGCAAAAAGTGCTGCTGGGATATATTCATCCCACCTATCAGGTTTTTCCTGTGCCAGTTTCCTGAACATTGTCATCAACGTGCCGTTTAAACGCTCTACTTGTCCATTGGCTTGAGGATCGTAAGGGCTGGTATGTACGCTGTTAGAGTGGAACACCCTAAATACTTCCTCCATGAGTTTTCCATAAAACTGGGACCCATTGTCCGTCAGAATTTGATCCGGAAAGCCTAATCTGTTAAAGGCCTCCATCACTGCGTCCGCCACTCGTTTCGAGTCACTCGTGGTCAACGGTATGGCTTCACCCCACATTGTATAGCAATCCACCATTGTGAGAATATACATGTTCCTCTTCCTAGTCCTAGGAAGTGGACCCACGATATCGATGGCTACCCTCTTGAAAGGGGAGTTCATGATGGGCATCTCACCCAAGACCACCGATGCTGTCCAGTGTTTCGGTGCCACACTCTGGCACTCAGGGAATGACTTCACATACCGACGCACATCCTTTGTCATTCCCGGCCAATAGTAGTGGCAGGAAATCCGCTGCATGGTGGCGGCAATACCCATATGTCCACTAAAGGAGATGGCATGCCCCATATGAAGAATCTGGGACCGGTGAGCTTTTGGGACGACCAACTGACCGTATAGCTTGTCTCCCCTTCCTGCTCTACTGTAGAGTATCCTATTCTTCATGTAGTACTGCCCACGTCCTGGTGGATCAGCACTTCTCTGCAGCTTTTTTTGTAGCAAGGACGTAAAGTAGCATCCTCACACTGGGCAGTTCGTAGCTCCCCCGGAATTGGGTTGGTCACAATTGCTTCTGCCTCTTCCGTTCTCGTCTGAGAGCGAGTCTGTATTGCTCCTATATGCATTGGCTCCCTGGGCATTCCCAGAATGACATACCGGCAACCGAGGATTACGGGAAAATGGGATCGGTCAATACAGCGGCCTTGATTGTGCCAGTGACATACCTTGACCGAATCTCCACGTTAGCAATGGGCAACTTCATGGCCACAGCACTCTTATGTGCAGGCTGTATCTCCATGGTCTCACCTGTGTATTGTTCTGGGTGTACCAGATCCGCAGAAATCACGGCCTCCCCGTCTTGTTCTGTGTCGTACAAACACTCCACTTGACGACCGTTAACTTCTACCAATTCCACTACAGGTGGTTTTCCCTGGTCTGGAGTCTCTTCCTAGGCCTCGACCTGTTCGGTGGGCTCCACCTTAGGTTCCACTGGGCACACGACGAAATGAGAGTGTCCTGACTTTCCCCTGCAGTCAATAGCATTGTGCGTGTTTGACTTGCAGTTTTTGCACCATTTCTCTGTCCTAGATTTTCTAGTGCCGGACTTGAGTGAGCTTTCCTGGTGGCGAGCTTCCTTGTTGACCTTGGCATTTTCAGTGACAACCTCCTTGGACGTCACTTGACATGCTTCGATGTGAGGGCTCTTAGCCTTCGATTTGCAGCCCCTCGTATTGTGAGAGGGTGACTTACAAATTGAACACCACTTCTCCGACCACGGTCGTTTTGGTGTAGAGCTCGAAGTGCTCTTGCTTCCCTCCTTCGTCTTCTCTGAACTATCCTCTGAAGTTTTTACATAAGGTTCCCCCGTTTTTGTTCCTGAGTTTTTGGGTTTATTCTTGTCATGTTTCTCCTGACTTTTGGTGTTGGTGGAAAGGTTTTCCCCTGCCTCCCCATGTACCTCGACGAACCGTTCTGCTAACTTTGTCCCGAGGTCAATACGTTCCGTTCCTTGTTCTCTCAGGAATGTCCTGAGAGGTTTCGACATTTGCTTCTTCATCTGGTCGACCACCATGAGCTCTTCTAGACTCTCATAGTCATGTGCGAACCCAGCCAAATCCATTCACTTATGGAGATAGGATTTTAGACGCACACTGTAGGCGGCAAACAACTCCCCCGGTTCTCGTTTCGCTGCTCGAAATTGTTTCCGGTAGGTATGTGACGTAACCTCGAATCGTTTCAGCAGAGCCGTCTTCAATTCGTCATAATTGTTCTCATGTCCTGGTGGCAGGCGAGAATAAACCTCGTAGCCGGTCCCGCGTAATCCCTGGGATAGCTTAAGACACCATTTGTCACGATCCAGACCCATAGCAACAGACATGGCCTCGAAGCGTTGAAGGTACTGGTCAATCTTCTCCTTGTCCTCCTCGTAGATTGCTAGAGGGAACTTCATAGCATGGTAACTATGTCCACCTGCTGGGGCTGAGCCTGGGATGGAGGAACCTCCAACTGCTCCCTCAGTTTCAACATTAGATTGCCTCTTCAACTCTAGTTCCCTCATCCGGTACTCGTGCTCCCTTTTCTGAGCCTCTTGCTCCGCTTCCCGTTTCCTAGCAGCTTCCTCAACTTCAAGTTTCCTAGTTGCCTGCTCAGCTTCAAGTTTCTTAGCTGCCTGCTAAGCTTCAAGTTTCTTAGCTGCCTGCTCAGCTTCAAGTTTCTTAGCTGCCTGCTCAGCTTCAAGTTTATTAGCCGCCTGCTCAGCTTCAATTTCCAGCCTTCTCATGGCTTGCTCTGCTTCCAAATTCTTAGCAGCTTGTTCTGGTTCCAATTGCCTAGCAGCTTGTTCTGCTTCCAATTTCTTAGCTGCTTGTTTTAACTCCATCCTTCTCAATTCCAACTCGGCTTTTCGATCTTCCCTTTCTGCTTGACGAAACTCCCTCTCCACCTCCTGTATGTAATCTGTTAGGGCAGAACCCGACAAACCCATTTCTTCCTCTTTTGCTCTTAGTTCTGCCGTGATTAGTTTAGGAGTGGCCATTTTTCAGAGAGGTAAGTCAGCAGATAGAGTATAGATTATCTCTAAGAGGAATATATAGGTAATGAACAATTACAGTTAATCCATATAATTAAGACCACAACACAAAACAATCACTCAGTGACAAGAGCAGAATCAGGACCACAGACTTATGCAGACGTGTGAAGTGTGAACAGGTAAGATATGTGTCTTAACCTCTATCCACATTCACTCTAGCTGGATTCCCTCTCTAACAATATCTCCGTCCCTTAACTAAAGATCCCGTGTCAACGGACCCAGTTGTCAGGAGATCCTGCTGCAACAGATCCCGTCTACAAGAGATCCCGCTGCAACAGATCCCGTCTACAAGAGATCCCGCTGTAGAAAGATCACGTTTACGAGAGATCCGGCTGTCCAAAGATAACGTTTACGAGCCACCAATAAATGTCGTAAGTTATCCTTTCTTACTTTAGTGTCGTCCCTGGAGTGAGGGGAATCAACACCCACATTTTATTAACCCAATATTATTGTCCTAGAGAAACCACCAGATCCCGTCCACAAAACTCCGTCAGTCTGCAGACACCTCTTTCTCACTCTCACTCACCCCTAGATCATGCCCTCTCTCACTCTTCCCCAACACAACATACTCAACAACTCTAGTTTTAACAAATAAATACAAAATAATTTATTAAAGCAAAGAGTATGGGTGTGAGAGGTCTGTGTGTGTGTGTGTGTGTGTGTGTGTGTGTGTGTGTGTGTGTGTGTGTACTGTGTAGAATGTGTGTCGAATATTCTAGTGTGTATGTAGATTCAGAGCAGCAGATCAGGAGCCCAAGTCAGATGGTCATCATAGCAAGGGTGCACCACAGCATGATAGCTTAGTACGTGAACACCTCACCGATTGATGCGCCTCTTCTTCCAGACATTGACTTTCTCCGGGATCCACTGGGTCGACTAGAGGCATGATCCAACAAAAAAAAATAGTTATTCTATAACCTTAATCATAGATCTGTCAATCACTGTAAAGACTACAGTCCCTATAACTAAAATAAGTACGGATCACTGTACCGTGAGAACTAAGTTTTAATGTCACAGGTCTCACATTTGTTCTAATCCATGTTCATAGATTGTCACACACAAACTGTTCTAAAGTACTTCTTCACTGTACTAAATTATTCCACGAGAACTTCATGTTCAAGGTTCTTCTCTAGACTAACTTATTCCACGAGAACTTCATGTCAAAATGCCTTTCTCTAGACTCTATTGTTCAGTGGTATGTGGTGAAGAAACGAGTATCACCCACCTGGGTGAATCTCTATTGTAAAAGAATCGTTTATAATGTTTCTCTCACTTGAGCCCGGTTCGTATGAACCCTCTGGATTCTAGGCCTAGCATAAACAGTTCTGATTGTACTTTCTTCTGGGTATTTATTCATCATATAAACATAAAGGGAATGTTCATTGGATGTTCTTCTTAAAGAGAGTTGACCTCCATCAAACCCAGTGTAGAACTTCCTCATAGACGTAGGGGAACCTGTTAGAGAAAGAGACCACATCTGTTGAAGTCCGCCTGATACTTATCCCTACTAGCTGAATGTAGGCCTACTGCCCTGCTCAGAGATTTTTATCAGTGAACCAACTCTGTCATAGAGTAGAGTTGCTCATCCCTTCAATCTGAATCAGGTTATGACAAGGAAAGACCAATAAACAGCGTGCAGAACCCCAGTGGGCACCCCACTGAAAGATCCCACCATTGGACACTTCCCCCATCTCCCAACCCATTCTTAAATCTCTCCAAATATCACCCCACTACACGATTCTCACTAGTATAGCTAATTCTCCCTTCCCCACTCTATTCTCAACTAACAGAGCTAATCATCACTTCACTACTCTAGCTAGTTTTACTAAAGCTACTGCTTATATTAATTAGGCTTAATTATACTATCTATTAAACCTTAAGCAACACAGCAGTTCTTCTAAATCACATCTACATTTTGCCATAACAGGCACGTGTAAAATTAAATCTAATTAATCCCGCACACTCTGCTCAGTGCACGAACTCTGTAGCATCAGCAAGGATCATGAAAATACTTTGGGTAGATTTTGAACTCGAAATTTTGACCGGGCAGCGCCGTTAGACTACTCTTTTTCGATTTCCAACTGCCAAGGGGTGTTTTACGTGCGCAACAATACACACGGGCGTCCGATCTCACTACCCAGAGATCAGGGGAAATTATATTACTTGAAGTCCACGAGAAAAAATCCCGGTCATCACCGGGGCTTGAACCTGGGACCTCCAGCACTTGAGGCGG